>JABASM010001554.1:0-13947 GCA_019776545.1 Brachystomella parvula | reverse complement strand
TGTTTCCTTCTCCTTTAAAAAAAATGCCCATTGTTTTCCACTAAAATTCCATGCGTTATTGAGCCATGTAATTTTATATGCTTTATTGCTTGCTTGCTTGCTTGTGCTTAATTTTTATTTTTTCATTCCAATCCCATATTATATTTTAAAAAGTGGAATGAATGAATGAATGCACGTCACTCAGTGCACTGCTAATTGTCATAACCATGATTACTTCCATGTGAAGGGAGAAGAAATGACAAGGGGAGATCCGGTAAAGGATTTCATACGGTATTTTTACAATAATTCCCTATAGTCCTCTCAGATTTTCATGTCTGTATTTTTATTTGCTGTTATTTTGAACATGTGCTCGCTTCATTACTTTTAAAATGAAGCCAGCAGCCTGCCCTCGCCCTTCAAATCTCTGCATTTATTAATGCCATTGAAATCAAGCTACATGCAAAAAGGGATGAGGAGCAAATCCCTAAGAAACGAATGGGAAATTTCAAAGCGGACATTTCATAACCGGAACTTGTATTTAAAAAAGCTGGAAGGAATTATTCTTGTTTTTATTTTTTACAAATGACTTCCGGTCTTATTGCTGTCACTGGAATAAGATGATGAATGCAGAAGAAGGTACCATCTGCACTTTGTATTGAAAAGAGGGGGTGGGTGTTGGAAAAATTTAAAAAAAATTTTAGCTTCCAATTAGCATCGTGTCATTTTACTATTCACTCATTTTTAATTAAGATTTTTCTTGCAAGAAATTATGAATGGAATTGTTCCTGCTGCATTTTCCGGAAATGCGGCTTATAAAAAGCGGACCCAGGCCCAGGGGCTCGGTTTAAAATAAAAAGATCGGATTGTTCTATTTTCAAAAGATCCGTCTTTTCCAGTCTGCAGTCTGCTTACAGGCTCAGAGAAAAGAAATCAAGATTTTCTAAGGAAGCAAGTGTTCCTTCCTTATTATTTTTTTTTTTGAGTTTTGGTTCTCACGGGGTTGGGTCCCTGCTCTACAATCTGCAGTCCCATCACCACAAATTTTCCCATAAGCCATTTGCCATTACTCCCATTCATAGAAATGCAAAGGTGTTCTCAAGGAGATTTCCTTCTCAAATACCATATGCATCTGCTGCATCTTATCCCTTCCCTTCGGTTTTACTCAAATCGCCATATTTCTAATTCCGGTTTTTCCAGATTGACAAATTTGAATCCTTGAATCTTATTGTTATTTACTTTTTTCTCTCTCAGTCAGCGGGATAATAACAATAAATAGAAATAGTAGTAGAAAATAGAAGCTGTTTTTATCCTTAATTTCCATGTTTAGGGTAGAAAAGGATTCAAAATTCCAAGTTTTGAGATGTCTACAGATTTTCTTAGGTGAGACTGTCAGAGGAGAAAATGAAGTTTTCATTGTTTCCCTCTGACTCGGAAAAGTGAAATTTAATTTGGTAGAATTAGAAAACATAATTTTCCGAATATGGGAGTGGGAAATGTGTGTTTTGGTAATAAATTAATTTCATTCTACAGTAAGGTTGACTAAAAGTCTGCCTAAATGACTCTTGTACTTTTTTAAAATGAGTAAATAATGGGAATGACAATGGAGGCCGCACGTGTTACTCTTCTTCAAATGGGAAAATAAGGAGAACATAGGAATATTTTTCTGGAATTCAAAGTACTGGGATTGAAATAAGGATTCTACCGCTCGTATAACAGGGAAAGTGTTTATTTTCTTTCGGACTAGTTAAAAGCTCTCTGATGTCAGATTTTCGGCTTGAGTTTTGGACGGCGGTGTGAAAAATATTTTCTGGAGATGAAAATCTAAGAAAGTACAAGATGCGTGCCCCTCGGATGACATTCTTTAAGAGTTTGCCGCTAAGGTGATAAGAGATTCACTATAAAAGGCAGGGCACCATAAGTCAGAAATGTGTTAAATGCCCAATGAGAGATAGGCCACTCTCACTCATGTCAAGATGCCTGACATGAATTTTTTACCACAATTTATCTACTATTTTTTTCTTGCATATGGATTCCAAATTTTTTGATTGTTGAATACCCTTGATTTTCATTATTTCAGCTTCCAGAATTAAAATGTATCATTTAAGGCTAAATTTCGAGCAAATTGTTTTACATTACAAAATTTTTTTCAATGGTTAATTTTTATTTTTATTTTAATGAAAGCTTTATTTTTTAAAATTCTTGATTTTTTATTATTTTACCACCACCAATTTCCAAGTGTAGAGAAATAAGGAAATTAGGGTCAGAGAGGCTAAACACACATTTTGAGGTGAGACGATGGTGCCGAGTAAGGATTGTGTGAGATTGACGGAAGATTTGACTTGTGTGGAATTTAGGGCTTGAATCATCTCCCGCCCACACGCCAGCTATAGGAACTGGAAGCGTCAAGTGCCGAGGTGCAAAATGCAGGGGATGCAGGCTTGGCTCGAGGAGGTCTCATACCTGTCTATTTGGAAGTAGATGAATATTGCTTTTGTTAAAAATGGAATTGTATCTAGATGAGTTGTAGCGGGTTAACACCCATCAATCCTTAACCTCACTCCAGTCCTGTCTAGCCTCATCACTTTTTCTTTTGAATTTTATTCAACTTATTACTTCCAGGCTCCAAGCTCTAACCGATAGACTCTAACGCCTCCGCAAATTTTCAAAAATCAATTTCGTACTAAAGGAAGTCCAAATTTCATTCAATACGAGTTAAGGAATATTGTAGATTTTTTAGTCCGATAAAAATAAGTGGAAAAGCCAAAATTCCATTCATTTCGTCTCTCAGATCATTTTGGCAAGTTTTTCAAGAAGCAATACGATTCTAAGGTTCAATCTGCCTTGTCCTATAAAAACTTCGTACTTTTGTAGACTTTCTTATAGTTGTATTTGCAAATCAGTATTTTTGAATTTGAATTCCTGAAACTTTAAACTGAAATTTTTGAGCGTTGAATTTGACTTTTTAGAGTTCGAAAAGAATTTTATTCAGAAGTCGGAAATTTTCAACTTTTTGAAAGCATTTATTTAATTCGGATTTTCCAACTTTAACTTTTGAATTAAAATTTTACTCGAAGTCTGCAATTAAAGTATGAACAAACTACAGAGAGTTTTTTTTTCAAGTTTTCATTTCGTCCCATTTTGAAAGTAGTACTGTACTTAAACATCTGAAAAATTTCCAGAAAATACTTTAACTTTCAAGAAACATTCTTGCCAGTTTTAAGATTTTTAATTTCAGTTTTTTTCAAAATACGGTGACATGAAGTTTTGGACAAAACCTCCTTATAGTTGGTTTATTCCTTTAGCTTGCTTTAATTAAAAAATTCTTTCACTTCAAAAAGAATGTTTTTAACGAAAGGTTCTTTAATCCAAATTTCTGCGATCCAACTTTTGACTTTTAAGCTGGAATTTTAGGAATTAGATTTTTGCGTCGTGAATTATTTTTCGTCTTTGTCGGTTGTGGTTTGAATTGGAGTTGTGCAATTTTTTCCTGACAGTTTGAAGAAAATAATTGGAAGGTTGATGTAGGAGGTGAGAGGTTCCTGAATTTTTATTTGAACTCTGGGGGTCATAAATATGAAATTTCGTAGATCAAGTTGTAGTTGACAGTTCACGGAAGCAGGATTTTTTTTTTTTTTTTGTTTTTTTGAAATGATGATGATAAGTAGCGTCCTTCATTGGAATGGAAATTGGTTTGTATTTTCCACTCTGCTCTGCCTTTTCTTTTTCGGCAATTTTGAAAGAAGATCTGAGAAGCTTGTGTTCAGGTTAAGCCAGAGCCCTGTTCCATTTGAGTTTCATTAACAGCGTGAGCTCTGGCAGTGGACGCTGGGGTGCCAGTAATTTTAATTACTTGAGAGTGGACTATAGGGAAAACAAGTTTTTGATCGATTATCTTCACTCAGCTCCAATGGATGGAAAAATATGTACAAAAGAAATCATAAATCCTCCCTTGGAAATCTATGCTGGTGGTAGCCTCTAATGTACTTCCCTATTTTTCACGACTTCAAAAGAAATTCTTTCAAAGTGTTAAAAGGGATCATAGGGTGTTTCCCATTCCGCAAATCAATGAAAATTCATGCAAATATAAAATCCTTACATTTTTTAAATTTTGAATCCCGCCTTTAGTTTCACACCAATTTATAGGGGGTTGATTTCCTTGGCCGCTCTTCTTAATTAAAGATGTGAAATTCTGAATCATAATTTCTGGATTAAATTCTATAGACTTGGAATATGAGGAAAAAGAAAATAGGAGCTGACTGAGTTTATTTATGATCTGACCAATACAATGGACGGGGAAATTAGATTCTGAGTAAGCGTGATAATAAAAACTGAGAAATTTTTACATCTAATATTTTTTTTACCTTTCAAATTATTTCAATCTGTAAAATGGAAGTGCGAGCCAAGCAGCTGAGTCTCTAACCCATGATTTTAATATTTGTTTATTTTTTATCTTCTCTTTTGTTTGATAAGAACCACTGGCAAAAATTATCAAAAGTGAGAAATAGCCTCTCGGCCTCTTCAGAATTTAGATTTTTTTAGTCAATTTCCATTGGTCAGAGAGAACAATGAACTCTAATTTTTATTTTTTTGCTTAAAATTTTTTCTAAAGACTTTAAAATTGAGGTGAATTAAATATTTTTATTGAAAAATTACAAAAATAAGGATTTTTAGGGATGATTTTTGATCAATAATAAAAATTAATCTGCTCAGGTGGTTTTTTGGCATATTTTGAGTAATTTTTCTGAAAGGATGGCAAATCTGTCAGGAATATTTTGTATGAAAGAAAAAGAAGAAGAAAAAAAAAATGTATAATTCAGGTAGATGAAAATTTGTCACGGGTAATTGTTGATGTGAAAATGAAAATGAAGATGATGATGAGTGCTGTGAAATTTAAATGTGAATTAAACCTCTCATCCATCATCATCTGTCTTTGTCTAACTTAACTTGGAGATGAATTGATTAGACCACCAATGATAAATTCAGAAAACCACAACCTTCCCCCTTATGCATCTCAACTCTCTTTCCTAATTTCAAATTTTAATCAATTCCAAAGCTGAGCATTGAAGGAAAAAAATGATTTTCACTGTTTTCACAATATTTTCTTCAGCCTCCAAAATATTTGGCCAACCCTCTTCATTTTTAAATACATTCTTCTGAAATAAAATTCCGCTTAGCATTTTCAAGGATTTGCTTTGATTTAGGAAAGAAAAAATAATGGGATCACTCCACTCAAAGGAAAATTTAGGGGATTAAGCTCCTGGCTGTTGCTACACAGTTTTTCTCTTTATGGAATTTCCTGTGAAAACTGAAAATGATTTTGAATTTTATGGCTTTTGCCTGGAAGCGGCAATTTGACGTTTGCGGAATCTGAATCTCTCAACCTCCGAATCAACCTCCTCCCCTTCCGATGAGCAAGGGTGGATATCACGCAGTCTTAATCTTGAAACGGCGAAAATTAGCTCACAAGGGAATGTTAATAGTTCCACTCGAAATTCTGTGACAGCGACATCGCTTTGAAATGGGAAAAATCCAGGATACTTGAAATTTTCTCGACGCGTTCTGAGTTTTCAATGATTTTTACCCCATGTTCCTTTTTTTCAAATTCCTAGAAATTCTTTAGGGGTTTAAAAAATCTAGTTTCTCTACGTTGAAAAAAAAAACGTTTTTGGTAACTCGGAATTCGCGGAATCGACATTTGTTTTACAAAAGAATCTCGAAAAAGTCAGAAATTTATAAATATTTTAGAAAATGTTCCAAAATTCATAAAAATTTAAGAAAACGTCAGAAATTCTATATTTCTTGATTTCAGTCTGTTCTGCGCGGTTTAAGAACCAGTGGCGCATAAGGGTTTTCCAAATTCGCAATTTTTTCAGCGTGGAGTGAATATCAGGGTCCAAGGCTTGCGGTAGTGTTAGTTCGATTCGACTATACGGCGGCTATAAAAATGTTTTCGGAATTCGGACGTGCACTTGTCTGGCTCCAAAAAATTGTGAAATTGAAAATGCTAAGAAATTGTGAAGGGAAGGCAATAATATGAAGAATTTCATCTTTATTCAAAAATTCTGCTCGGTTTTCTGCGGCGTGCGTTGCTGACGTAGTAAAATGGAATAGGCTCGGCTCTTTTTTCGCCCGATTGATACAAATAAGCTTTGGATACATTTTAGGAATCCTGAAAGTATGATTGAAGTCGTCGAGAGGATTTCTGATTAAGAAGATTTAGAGACACCCATGCTCGATTCGAGATTGTTTTCAGGTGGAGCCATAGTTGAATTAATTCATCCTCTAAACTTCCTTAGATTCAGATGCCTCTGATAAAAACCTTTCAAAGCAATCAAGGAATCCTACCTCTTCGACATCTGAGTGAAAAATCTTTGATTTTCAAATCTTGATTCTCCCTGCCTGCCAACTGCATTCCTTTGTATTTCTTATAGCTTCGAGGAGAAAAGATCTCAATTAGTAATTAAGTTTTCCTTAAAATTACAAGCGATGAGACGTTGGGTCCTCCAGCGTTTTTTTTTTATTCAGATAACAATACTCTAGTGTAGGAGACTTTAATCACCCTCTCAAATTTTATGAAAATCATTGGGGGTAAGCATTCATCCAATAATAAAATCTTTAATGAAATTTCAATCACTTCACCCGCTTACGGAATGCTAATGGCTAACTCTATTCTACTCTTAGTTAATTTCAGCTCCCCGTATCCCTTCACCTAGGAATTCTTTCTCTAAAATCGCATAGCAGATTTTAATGGTTTTTGAAATGAAGAGAAGATTCTTGCCACTTAAAATCAAGGCTGTGTACTTCCGTGTGAATAAATTGATTTTTTCGGAGAGAATATAATTGATTACAGGTGAAAGAAATCTTGTTTTCATTTTTTTTTCTCAATAAAAAATTCGTCAGGTGAGGTGGAATGAATATGAAAACAAGAATTTGAGGATGAATAAAATTTGTGGATTGGAAAAAGGATGTTTGATATTCGAGCTGTCTTAAGACCAAGGTAGCAGAAATCCTTTCTTTTGTCGCTGGATCGTACCCAGAGCGAAAAGGAACCTGGCGGATGCGGCATTGACAGCATCTCACCTCAAAATTTTGATGATAAAATTCACTACCTTGGGAACTTTAAGCTCTGTAACACACCGAATTTGTTGAAATCGAGTTTAAATTACTCCAAATGCCCAGCAACGAAGTTGCCCAGTTCTGATTAACTCATTTTTCAGGTTTTCAGAAGTTATGGACCGACCTTTCTTGTTCAGTTATTTTGAAAAATCCTTATGGGGTTTAACATGCAGAAATTGGCATTAAGGAGGAAGGAAAAAATTATCGTTTGTTGAAAAAGTCGATTTTTGTACAAAACAAAATAATTGCGTAAAAATCAGGTAAAAAAGAATTGTATTGGGAAATCAAACTGGGTGATATTAGTTTCTCTCTGATTTTTGTAAAAATCCTTTAGAAATCCCAATTTTACATATTAAAATCCTATAAGGATTTTTAGAAATTAAAAAAAAGTGAAGAGGGTCAAAATTTTTCGCAAAAACTGAAAAGTGCGTGTAGTAAAATTTAGCATCCTTTTTCCGTTTTGAGCGATGAAATTCAGTTTCATTGAATTCGGTATGCTACAGGGGTCCCTGGTGTTCCCTTGTCAATTCACCGCCTAACCTTCAGGCTACTTTTCCTTTGAAGTAAGCTGGAGTTTAAGATTTCTGTGGTTGGCATCTCTAAAAAAAAAGAAAAAAAAAACTGAGCTTGAATTTTAATGGTATCACAAATTATTATAATTAGTCCGAATGCATCCCTTTGAAATTTTTACAATTAAAGCTTTGAAATCAGGAATCTTATCTCTGGTATTTGCTGAATAGTGAATGACTCGGCTCTTAATTACGGAGTGTAGAGAGGGTAGCTACCTGGAAACACAGGAGAATTTTTTCGGGGGTTAAGAAGAGAAAAAGTTGATTAGTTCCTTTGAATCTGCCAAGGCTGGACAGTCGTCCTTCAGCATTCCTCGAAGATGATCTCGCTCTGCTCAGGTTGTCTGAGCTGAAAACAACCCCGTGTGCTTGAGATTTTAGAGATTTATATGCTCATCCAAAGTGTACCCACCCCCTCCCTCCATGAAAAAGACAATGGGAAATACATAAGGCTTTTTTCTTAATCTCTATTAAACCAACCCCTTCCTTGTAAAGTAATTTTTTTTTTGAAGGAGGGCTGCACGGGCACTTGGCTTTTTCCAAAAGCATTCCTGCTAACCACCGTTCAGAATATTATGGATTTGCTCATAAAAGGACTTAGGTATTTAATGAACTTGAAAATGGGAATAGGAACGGTCAGTCTTTATTCAGAGCAATGCATACTATACACTGTGGAGGATCCCTGCAATGAGAATAGGCTGACTGAGAAAAAAAATATGAAAAAAATTAAAGGATTCAAACTGGGCAAATATTAATAAAAGTTAAGAAGATGAGAAAAATTCTTGAGGGATGAGCAGAAAAGACAGCCCCTTCCCACCCATCCACATCTCTGGCTCCAGTCTTAAAAAAAAAACGCTTGGGAAAAAAAGAGTGATCCCTTCTACTCTAATCATCATAAACTTAAGAATTTTAATATCTCATTCTTCTAGGCACCTCACCTGAAACCTCCTCGGCATGTACGGATTTCTCGTAAAATTCTTTGATTTATTCGATTTCTAAGATTTTAGGCCGGTTGACCAACCGAGCCAAAATGCCGAATGGATTTTAAAGAAGTTTAACTTTAAAGCGGTTCAATCTGAGTTTTTTCAGCAACGCACTTGGAAAAGCAAAAATTTTTAATGTAAAATCCCATAAGGATTTTAGGAAATTAGAGAAAAGATCAAGGGTTGGTTGGTGGTAGGGGGTAGAAATCACGGAAAAACACAAACACGTAGTATCCTAGTTTCTCGCCGTTGGCGCATGTTTGTCGCGGGATCCGCGTAACAGTCCTCGAAGTTTCCTTTGTCAGTTTCATTTCTTCCTACTGATTTCCGCTTTTATTCTGTGATTTCTGCGTGTGGTCAGTAGCCTGAAGAGTTTAACCGCAAAATTCCTTTCTGTAGACATTGTAGACGGATGGATGCTCGGGAGGAATGTTTTGATAATGGAGAATTTGTATTATAAATGATTTAACATGGACGTCTAGGAGGATAATAGGAATTTGCTAACCATCATAATTGTTCTTTACAACAAAAAAAAGAAAGAAACAGAAGCTTGTCTTTCTCTTCGCATTGTCCACCACAACCGAATGCTTGGCTTCTTTTTCTTATTTAATTTTTCATTGCTTATTATGCCATTATCTCCACATGTTACTAAATAAAATCGTTCTGGAAGATGAAGCAGTTGGAGAGCTGCAAAGACTACTGCGGTTGCTATAAGGGTTTTCATGCTTTCATGAACATTTTTCTTAAATTCTTCCACCTGAACTTGCTAATGGGGATCTTCTTTGTTTTTTGCAGTTTGTATTGGGACGAATGGACGGATGAGCGTCCCATCCAACAGGTCACATCATTACAGGAACCTCAAGGACCGTTACTCCAACTGCACTTATGTCGAAGGGAACCTTGAGCTCACCTGGATCCAGGACCAAGAAATTGATCTTAGTTTTCTCCAACACATCCGAGAGGTTACGGGCTACGTCCTCATTTCCCATGTGGACGTCAGGAGGATAGTGTTACCGAGTCTCCAGGTCATCCGTGGAAGAACTCGGTTTCGGCTCAATGTCCATGACGACGAGTTTGCGCTCATGGTCACTCTCTCACGAATGGATAATTTGGAATTACCTGCACTCCGAGGTAAATTCACAATTTATTAAAAATCCTAAAAAGTATTCTTACCCTTAATTTTATCGCCATTCCTCAATTTTTGCGTAAAAGTCTGATGCGAATAATCATTGAGATAGTTCAGCGGGAAGATTCAAATAGAGGAGCTTTTTTTTTGCTAGCAAAAGTCGAAAATCCATGAAAAATTGCTCATCAAATTGCTCTTGTTAATTTTCAGACGTTCTTGCTGGAAATGTTGGTGTGTTCAATAACTACAACTTGTGCCATGTGAAGACAATTAATTGGGATGAGATAATCAGTGGCGTGAATGCCAAGTATGTTTATGTCTACAATTACACGCAGGAGGAGCGGAAGTGTCCACCGTGTGACAGCTCGGTATGCTTAATTAATTAAATGGCTTCTGTGGAACTCAGTTCAGAGTTTTACTACCGTATCTCGGCCCCTCTCATTGTGTAATTAATAAATTTTAAATGATGATTTACAGTGTGAAGCAGGATGCTGGGGGGAAGGACCTCAGAATTGTCAAAAGTTCTCTAAGATTAACTGTAGTCCACAGTGCCATGAGGGGAGATGTTACGGGAAGGAGCCAAGGCAATGCTGTCATCTCTCCTGTGCCGGCGGTTGCAAAGGACCCAAGAAAAGTGACTGTTTGGTAAGGGAAATTAATTATTTAACTCCAGTTTGCAAATTCTCATCTTTCTGAACTCGGTGTTGATATTTCCAATTACTGTTATTATTATTTTGATTTCCTTAGTGGTAGATCGTGATTCAGTGAAAAGAGAGGTTTAGGAAAGTGTTAAAAATCCTGTAGTGTGTAGGAATTCGCACACCTGTTTGTCATTTTCTCTGGCTTACCGACAAACACCTGTAGTTATTACTTGCTTGGAATTTTTATGCAATTCATAATTTGATTCTCTGTACTGGACGCTCCTGGTTGTTGATTCGGCGACTTTATGCTTAATTTTTTTTGCTTCTTTCTCGTTCATAGGCCTGCAAAAAGTTTTATGATGAGGATGAATGTAAGGACGAGTGCCCGTCTCTAGTGATTTACAATCCCAACACCTATCTCTCTGAGCGGAATCCCAAAGGGAAGTATGCCTACGGTGCAACATGTGTCAAGGAATGTCCGGAACACTTACTGAGGGATGCTGGAGCTGGAGCATGTGTCAGGAGCTGTCCACCGGATAAGGAAGTAAGAAAATCTCCGAAAATGAATTCATACTCCAAAAGAACGATTCCAAAAAATTTTAATTTGGTAAAAGTGGAAACTCGGATTAAGATCTTTTGCGCATAGCTTCAAACTTTTTAAATCTTACGCTTGTCTGGAAAGTCGAATGTAGTAAAATTCGAACACGCAACAAACTACCATTTTTCTCCTTGATTAATTGAGCAGAAAATTTCGGATGATAGAATGTGACAAGTGAGATCAGAAGTTTGCGTTGGTTGCAATAAATGGGGTCGAATTCATCAGAATTGAGAACGAAAGTTTTTTATTTTTTGAAAAGGTAATAGCGCATAAGGGTTGAAAATTTATTTTTTGGCAAATTAAAACTACAGGTGCAAAACCCTATGCAAAAACCAATGCCTGAATACATATTACACAACCCTGTAGACGAGTTTAGCTCTTCAAAAATTTTTTGATTGAGTGGGAGCCGAAAACGCAAAAGAATTTTCCATGATGCTAATCTTTTAGACTGTACTGCCCAAAACAGGATTTTTTTCCCTTAATCGTAAAAAATTAGAAACTTGTCATGGAGTTGGACCAATAGTAGAAAAAGTATCCAAGAATGTGACATAGAGGTCGGCTCCACTCGTTGACCCCAAACAGGTCACCAGAGGTTAACATCAGCCATAGAGCTTGTAAGGTGTCCTTGGAAAGCTTATTATACGTTGAATATAAAAATTGAATGCTTTTTGAGTTCAACGTCAAATAAGCTTTCCAACGAAAACCTAATATGCTTTAAAGATGTTGACCTCTGGTGACCTGTTTGGGGTCAAAGGTCCTTGGGGTACTGTACCTTCAAAATTCATGTGATTTTGTTAAGCTTTGCTGTTGTTTAGAGTTCCGATGCAGCTTCCAGCGTCTATTGGTAATTCATGGGCCTTTTTTGACCCATGGGCTTTTCCCAGAAAGCCCATGAGTACTCCCATGGACCCTTTACAGTCCATGCAGAGCATGCAAAAATTCCGAAAATGTCCGAAACGCATAAATACTTCAGAAAACGTTCAGAAATACCTAAAAATTTCAGAAACCGTCAGAAATCCATTAAAATTTTAGAAAACGTCAGAAATTCATTCAAATTTCAGAAAACGCCAGAATTTCAAAAAGATTAACGAACGCCAGAAATTCAAGCGTATCAGTTTATTTAGGTTTGGAAACTTTACCTGGCAATTTTATGATTCCGAGTCTGAAAACAAAAGAAAACGAACAATTTTTATAGATAACCCGTTATATCTAGGCAGCTTCAACTGGTCGCTTTCATTCATTTTAGCCAATCTAGCTCCAGTGGGGGGCATATAAGCCATGTCTTATATGCCTACGACTTGGTCGCATAATTCCCTAGTTCCTAGTACCTAAGTACCCAATTTCCTCATTCCTTGCAGCGGTTGCAAAATCTCGAAATCCCAGACACGACTAAACGTTCTCTTGAGGAATAGGCGTTACCTGAGAGCTTTTTCTTGAACGTCGCTAAAAAATCATTCAGCGGTATCCTGGTGTCCATGGCCGAAGATGAGAAATCCTAAGCAAATTTTTGCACACTAAGAACGAATCGTATTTTTGGGACTTCACAGCTTCAGCTCTGTACTTGAACAACGTTATTCTTACTGTTATTTTGAACTTAAAAAAGCTGTCTGTGAAGGCAAGAATCCAGAAAAGCAAAAACATTTTTAGAGCTAAACCCTGTTCAAAGGGTTGGGTATGTACTCACGCATGGTTTTCTGCACATACTGGGGCACAATCCGACCAGTCCGGCACTCCGTCAGTCCGCAGTCCGTATTCCTAGCATTCCAAATTCCGTCAGTCCACAGTCCACCCGGAGTGTATGACCAGAATTCCGCAGTCCCAGTCCACTCCGGAATGGAATGGTGCCCCAGTATGTTTCTGCATCTTCTGTACAAGTTTGAATGTGGCAAAGAAAACTTTTTTCAACCCTTTTGCGCTATAGCCCTTCGAAAAAAAATTTGCTAAACACCTGATTTTTTTTCATAGTTGGTTTAACCTTTGAACGAACTATAGATCATTTTCATGAAACGAAGCCTCCATAGGTCTGACTCAGCAATTGTTATGCATTAATATTATAGGTTGAAAAATTTTGAAAGCTCGATGGCGTCAGCGGCTGAACTTTGACATGGCTGATCAATTCGTTGCGCTTGATGATTATTCACCCCATGCTTAACCCTTAATTATAAAACTGTTTTACTTTTTTTATTAATTGTCGCACAGTTTTAATTTTATTTTCATTTTTCAGCGATCACCAGATGGGGAGTGCGTTCCTTGCTCAGGCCCTTGCAGCAAGAAATGTCAGGGGCCGTCCAACTCTATCATTCATTCCGGAAATATTAACAGCTTCCGAAACTGCACAATAATTGAAGGGTCCATTCAAATTCTCTTGACTTCATTTTACGGATACCAGGAGGTTCTTCAGAATTATACTTTTGGGGAGAGGTACAAGCCAATGGATCCTAGTCAGCTTGAAGTTTTCTCAACGCTGAAGGAAGTGACTGGATACATCAGTATTCAAGCATCGCACCCAAATTTCACCGACTTATCGTATTTCAGGTATTTAATTTTTTTTTCTTCCTAGCATGAACTATACTTTTAGGTGACTGGCCAAGTAGCCCACCCAACTGTAATTCCACTCCAGCGTGCGTCGAGGTGGTTCGATACCCCCTGGCCCCACATATCATGTTATAGGTTTTTCCTGCACGTCTAGAGGTAGTAGCGGAGGACAGTGGTACTGACTCCATGACTGTATGGTGATTAGCTTGCAATCCCTGTAGGCCCGAATGGGTGATCTCCCCCTATGACCCCGTAATAACCTCGTGAACTCAAAGAGGTGGCTTGATATCAGTGTGGAAAGCCGAAAGTTTCGGGTCGCAAAACTTGCGGTTTCGGTTTCGTTTTAACGAAACCGAAACTTACGCCGAATTCGCGATCCGAAAGTTTCAGTTTCGGTTTC
>JABASM010001553.1:0-13949 GCA_019776545.1 Brachystomella parvula | reverse complement strand
TATATATATATATATGTATATTCTATGTATAGTATTCCTGAAGCATAACCTACAACTTTTCCGAATCAAATTTTTCGAAAGCCGTTTTCGAAGGTCTTTAACCTTTGGACGCCCACGAAACCATGAAAGGTCAGCCATTCTAATGTTCTAGTTCTAAAAATAGATTCATTTGACCTTTTTCTTGTATAAAATGGCCACCAGGGGTCACCGAACATTACGCTGAACATCAAATGACCGGTGCCATGGTGCTCCGGTCATATATGTCAGCATATTTTTCGAATCAGGGCATCAAACCATTTCGAGTGACGTCACGTATTGCTTGACCCAAGCGGTAAAGTCATCTTGCTGACCTGACCTTTCGTGACCTTCAGAAAAGGTGGAAAGAAAGTTAATTTCGAAAAGCTTCATTTGACCTTGCGGACCTTACCGCATAAGCCATACCCCTGGGCCTTATGGGAAATTTTGCTGGGGAAGAATGGATGGGGTGGAGGGGGTGGGGGCGGGTTTCCATACATGGGCAAGCGGGTCATTCATTCGAACATTCATTCATTCCAGGCCATTCATTCATTCATTAATTCGTGAGCGTCTCCGACCCTTCCGATTGGCTGAGACCCTCGCCCTAACTACATTTAGAAGAAGAAAAAAAATTTTCAGGTAAACACAAAAACTCAAAGTCATCGTCGCCAATCGAATGGGTCGGAGACGCTCGCGAATGAATGAATGAACGAATGAATGGTCTGGAATGAATGAATGCTCGAATGAATGACCCGCTTGCCCATGTATGGAAACCCGTCCCCACCCCCTCCACCCCCATTCATTCTTCCCCAGCAAAATTTCCCATAAGGCCCAGGGGTATAGCTAATGCGGTAAGGTCCGGGTATGCTTCAGGAATGTTGCATACAATGCGCGCAAAATTAGCGGGGTACTTTTGACCTGCATCGTTCAAGCTTATAGGTTTGACGAGCGGTGAGTTACATTTGCACGAGGTGAGGGAAAACTTTTAGAATGCAAAAAAATTAGAGGGAAAAACTTCGTGCTCGAGTTTTTCGACCTTCTCGGCTCTGCGCAACAAACTTGGCCTAACTTGGTTCCGGCCTTAACGTATGAAGTACATAATGAACCTGTGGCTCACAGGCTTGTGCTGAGAAGTTACTTTTTCTGTTTCCCGTCTACAGCCGCGGATCCTTTATATTATAAGGAAGGCTTATAAGGAAGACCGCCTAGCTAAGTGCATGGACGGTTCGGGTTCGTGTCACCCAAAAAGTGATAACGACCTTACAAGTGACATTCGATTAGCCTGGTATGCTCTCCTGAACGACCTGCATATCTCATCTGAGAGCCACCCTCTCGAAAAATAGGTCGCAAAATTAAGCGTTTAGAGGGAAATGAGATTGCTGGTTCCCTCGACTAATTTTGTTGCGTGCACTGTATAAATGTTCAGACTGAGGGAGTACTTCAGCAAAATTGGACGCCCCTCTTTATGTAAACAAGATAAGGGTGTACGAGGAAAAATATTTAAGCATTTTGGGGCATGTTTCTGAACTTTGCATGAGATAAACTAGTGACCCTTCTACTCTTTTATTCATGTTCCACATCTCTCACTATTACTTTTTCGTGAACAACTCATGCCAGATCTCAGGAAGAGGTTGAACGGTTTCAGTCTCCATTCTTCAAATTAGTGGTAAATTTCTTTCAAAATGGTAAAAACACTGATTTCGGTTGATGTGAGGAGATCACCTAAAGACCAGGTAACGCCAGGCTTGATTCACAACCGCTGGCACCCTGACATCCCGCCTGTCGAAACGGTGGCTCAAAATGAGGTTTTTCGAGTTGAGTGCTTTGATTGGACGGGTAAGTAAAAACTAAAATGGGAAACTGAAATCCTTTATTAGAAATCGAGAAAATGCTGGACATGATTTCCAGGCGGCCAGGTTCAAAATAATGACGATGCACGTGATGTACTTGAAGTAGATGGGACGCAGGCCCATCATCTCTCTGGACCAATTAGAATTGAGGGTGCAGAGCCTGGAGATGCCTTAGAGGTCGAGATCCTTGAAATTCAGCCTTTAGATGGCCATGAATGGGGCTACACTGGGATTTTCGATAAAAAGAATGGCGGTGGTGGGTTTTTGGGGGACAAATTCCCGAATGTTGTCAAGGCCGTATGGGATTTTAGTGGAATTTATGCAACGAGTCGTCACATCCCTGGAGTGAAGTACGCTGGGTTAATACATCCTGGTCTAATGGGCACAGCGCCGTCCCAAGAGCTCCTTGAATTGTGGAACAAAAGAGAGCAGGAGCTGATTGACCAGTTTCCTGATGCCGTGCCACCTGGTGAGTAAAAAATTAAGTCCAAAATTTTACGCGCCAATTCCGAATGTTTATTTTTCGAATTTGTAAGAATTTGTCCACAAAATTTTTTTGTTTTAGTTGCTCACCCCCCAAATCCAAGAGGCGCACTCGTAGGGAAACTCGAAGGAACCAGCGCTGGGGAGAAAGTTAAGAGGGAAGGTGCCAGAACTATCCCGCCCAGAGGTGAGGGGCGGAGAGTTCAAACATTATAGTAGAAGGCCATTGACCTTTAGATTTTGTGCGAGTTTTTTCCTCTGTTTAGAAAATGGCGGGAATTGTGATATCAAGAACTTATCACGTGGTTCGAAATCCTGGTTTCCTGTTTTCGTCCCGGGAGGAAATTTCAGCATCGGTGACATCCATTTTTCTCAGGGCGACGGGGAAATCAGCGTAAGCTCCTCATCAGCTTAAGTTTTTCTGCAGCACAATTCTCAGTATTAATGGGTTTCAGTTCTGCGGTGGGATCGAAATGCATGGAGCTGGGACACTCCGCATACGCGTCATTAAAAATGGAGTTGAACTTTTTGCCCTCAAAAACCCAATTTTTATGCCCGGCCCGGTTGAGCCCAGGTTTTCAAAATATTTGACCTTCCAAGGAATCAGCGTTACTGAAGAGCAGAAGCAGCTAAGTCTCGATGCGTCATACGTAATGACTGATTCAAGTTCATTCTTAATACCTTAAGATTTGTGTGAAAATTGACTTTACATCTTAACTCAGGCTTACCGCCAAGCTTGCTTGAACTGTATTGAATATTTCAAGAAATTCGGATATTCAGCTGAGCAGATTTACCTCCTTCTCTCATCATGCCCATGTGAGGGTAGGATTAACAGCATTGTTGACGGTAAGCAAAGGAGGATGACCAGTTCTGTTGAAGGGACCCAGCGTTCGCGTTAGATTTTCCAATTTGGAGATTCTCTAAAGCATACCCTTACAATATTGTATTCAATTTTCTTTTGAAGTTCGCCTCAGTTTTACCTTTGAGGGTCACCAAAAGTCACCAAAGCTGACTTCACCGATCTGGTCACGTGAAACAAAAGTTATTCATGTGTTGATTCTAAAAAATATACCAGTCTTGGCTCTTATGACCAAAACAAGGGTATTCATATCTACTGCTTAACATTAAAGAACTGACGGCCTGTTTTGTACATTAAACATGCGTGATCTGTAGAATTAGGAAAGGAAGTCCGGGGATGAACCCAAATGACGTCATCATTTTTTTGCCTCCCCGACCCCCCTTAGTGACGGCAGCTGAAGTCATCTGTCACTATGGGGGGAACACAAAAAATTATGACCTCATTTGTGCACGTCCGCCCCGTTCAACTGGCGTACCACGTAAGCGGCCAGCTAACTGACCTTTGGTGACCTCAGAAGGTCAAAGAAAAGGAAATTTTGAATTTCAAAGTAGGAAGGTATGGCTTTTTCAGGAAAATCTAAAGTTGAAGGGGTTCGTTCAGCAGAATCGGCCTTACTCCTTTTAGACCATGGCTCATAAAATCAAGCAGAGAGCGTCTAACATATTTTTACCATTTCGTATTTCCTAGTACCAAATGCCTGCTGCTCTGTTGCCATCCCAACAGAAATATTTGACTTTGACGTAGCGCCTAGTCGTGACGGCCCTGTATTTGCACCACGTGGAAGTGTTGCAACAGTTCAGCCTAAATGAAATTAATGGACAGGTTTGATTGTCATTGATAAAGCGTCTACCGCGCATGTCGGTACTAAACCGTACAGAATAACCCCTAAACCCCAGCTGTTTTCAACCCTTGCTTTATTGATGAATAAAATCGTACAGTTTAGATTGTAAGGACGGCATTCGACTCACATAGGTCCTTTGTTTTAAAGAGGGCAGCACAGGAAGGCCAAGTTATTGAGCGAAGTGTCGTCAGCTGTGGTAAGAAAGAGAATTTTAAACTTTGGCAAGGAAAAAAAATATTAGGTGCCCATATATGTGGACTGTGCGAAAGAAAAGGTGTTCGGGAAAGGTTTTCACAAAAATTGTTGGATTCTTACAGGTACCCCTGGGAAAGGGTCTTCAACGAACAAAGCAAAAAGCGGGGTTGAGCGCAGCTTACCAAACGCGCCCTGTCCTGATTGCACTTGGGTTTTTAGTCCACATACTGCTTCGTTAGCTCCGCACAAATGAATACGCTTCCACTCTCCAAATGAGTTCCCACCGTCTGCTTCTATGGGTTCAATATTCTTCGTACAGAATAATCGGACGTTATTAGCCCCAGTTTCATCCGTATGACCTTCTGCTTCCACACGAAGTTGAAACCCATTCACAAGTCCGGATTTTGGGCACGAGAAAATTTCTTTCCATTTCCCGAATTCACCTACAGTACTTGTTATGGACACCGTGGAGGGGTCCAGTGGGTCCCCGCAGTAGAGCCTTATTCCATTCAGACACGTATCGTCAATAAGGGTCTGAAAAATTTCGTACTTGATTTGAAAGGCTTCGGCGTATGTTCCTTCTGGACAGCGCTCAACTACTGGAGCCCATTCTCCCCAAGATGTTGTGTTCTCAGAATAGATCAAACTCAGCTCTAGAAATCGGAATACCAACTCTGAGGTTTTTTGTGCAGTAGCAAAGCCTGACTTTTATATTTTTTTTCTCACCTTTTTCTGCTGTGAGGGCTCCAAGGGCTAAAATTGCTGAACTAGCAAGGAATACACAAAATGCAGATGTCTTGAACATTTTTACAACCCTTGCTAATTGATGTTGAGTTTGGATTCAGGTGGGTTGGCTCGAAGGCCTTTTAAATAAATCCTTTGTTTATCTTATTCTTGATAGAAAATGCTGCAGGGAAAGTTAATCCTATGTAAATAGGAGATTAAATGATTAAAGTTGGAATTTAGAAGAGTGCCATAAATCAATCTATTTTGAAAAGGATTACAACTAGAAGCTTCATTGGCGTCATTACTGAAACGTCAACTCTACGTAACGTAAGATCCCGTAGGAGGCACCGGTGCCTACTAACTACCCGCCAAGTTTCATACAATTGCATCGGGAAAACTTGGCTGGTGACTTCCGCACTCCTTGCCTCAATTTTTTTAAATTTTTACAAGTTTGTAAGCGAAAGTACTAGCGAGGTTAGAAAGAAGTTGGAAAATGATTTGACCTTTGCCCTGTCTCCCGTGTTCGCACGGGCAGGTCAAGCTATTGGTTATATGCTCCTGCATTTGAATTGACATTTGAAGGTTTAGACGCGCAACACCGCGGTTTCGTAGATTTTGCCTGCTTGAACTCCAAAGAGCGGGAAACTAAAGTTTTGAACCTTAGGGAAACATCTCCAATTTCTCAATTTTTAAAGTAATAAGGAGCAGCAAGGGAATTTTTATTTGCCCAAGTTTAGATAGTAAGCAGTTTCCATGGAACGCTGAAGAAGAATCTGCTTTTCCGTCCCTGTCGTGCTTATTTACTGAGGGCAGCAGAGGAGAGCAATGTTGTTCAAGGCAGTATCATCACCTGTTGAGTAGGGATTATTTTTTTTATTTTTTTTTAACTTTCAACGCTAATCGTTCCTTTTGATTTGCGCATCACCTTTTCCCACCAAAATCTCCAATATTTTAAGCCTTTGTTTAGATTGCCAGCACTCAATTTAGAAATACCGATATCAGGCCTTGTAACCCTCCCTTCCTTCTATTTAAATCCTGCCAACTAGGTGTGTTTTGGAAACTGGCGCCAGTTTTTAAAGCACACTTAGTTGGTAGGTTCAAATAAGGGGGGAGGGTTACAAGGCCTGATATGGATATAATATGGATGCTCCCTCAGAAATTCTTGAACTAAAGGTTTAAAAAATTGGGGGGAAAATGCCTGCGCGTATATTTTAGTACGATAAGTTTAGATTTGCTTACCTAAGTTCCCTTGGTCTGGCTGAACCTGGGTCTGTAACCCACAGACTGCCTCACCTGGGTCGCACATTTGAATGTCCCCCCATTCCCCGTAAAGGTTCCCGCCATCAGCTTCAATTGGGTCCACGCTTCCCTGACAGAAAATTCGGATGTTGTTCGTAGCAGTTTCATCGGCATGACCTTGGGGTTCTACGCGGAGTTGGAAGCCTGTAGCGTATTTAACCTCAGAGGAACCGCAGAAGAATTTCTTGCCCCAGTCCCCGAAATCCCCGACGGAGCTCGTAACTTTTGGTGTGTCGGGGTTATTAGGGTCTCCGCAGTAGAGGCGTAGCCCATTCATTGCAGTGTCATCTCCCAGTCCCTGGACCCCCTCGTAATTGATATCAAATCCTTCAACAAAGCTCCCTTCAGGGCACCGGTCAACATTCGTAGCCCATTCTCCCCAGTTTGTCACAGACTCGGAGTAAATGAGGTGAGGCCCTAAATTAAGTCAAAAAGTGATTGAGAAAATAAAATTCATAGCTGGGCATTTTTTACCTGGTGCCCTGGTGGTGGGCTCTTCTTCGTCGGTTGTATCGTATACGGCCTCGTTATCTTCTTTTGCTTTTTCAAATATACCTCCATTTACTGGTGAGCTAAAGAAAGCTGTGATCGCGAGAACAGCCAAGGCTATGCTTATTTTAACCATGCTGAAAAAAAAAATCAGAAAAAAATGTTTATGGATGTTTATTTGTGCGTTTAAAATTTTTGTTACGGAGTTAAGCTGAGTTTGCTGTACTTTAAAACTTTTTTTCAATGAAAAGAT
The DNA here is from genome assembly GCA_019776545.1 of Brachystomella parvula. Taxonomy (NCBI): domain Eukaryota; kingdom Metazoa; phylum Arthropoda; class Collembola; order Poduromorpha; family Brachystomellidae; genus Brachystomella; species Brachystomella parvula. The sequence continues at coordinate 6,939 of JABASM010001553.1, read as the reverse complement.
AAGAATTCTGAATTGAATTGAATTTTAGGCCGAGTGAGATAAGGATTACGAAATCTAGGTTTCAAGCGACAAAGTCTGAAGAGAAAATTTTTATTTCCTGGACTTTTTTTTTTCTAAACTTGGTGTATAGTACAAGGCTAGTAGGCTTTTAACGGAGTATCGCCGTTACGGCCGCGTAAACTTATCGTATACTGAAAAGTGAAGAAAATTATGCAAATTATTGCAGAAAAAAAATGCAAGCTGAGACTAAATCCAAACCACATTACGTTTAACCTTTATACTTTTTTTAAATTAAAAATTATGTTGCTTTAGTTTTATTTCTTTTTCAATTAATAATTTTTTTTTATATTGTCTCCCAATTGTTTTCAGAGCTTTTACCCAAACATTTATTTTAGTAGGAATAATTTTGTTTTGCAGATTTTGTTTTTTAATTATTTTTGCTTTACGTGCAACACGTGCGTCCGAAATAGGGTTTCGACTTTAGCTTTTATTTTGACAGAAAATGGTACAAATTAAATAAATTAAGGAACGATTTCGTGTTAATGAAAATTCTGGGTTTCGTGAAAACCTCTAGTTTTTCCCTCCGAAAACACCATTGATGATCAGCGGGCAGCACAAAAATGCGACATTGTTCAAAGCCGTATCGTCCGCTGGAAAAGTCAAAGAATGTTTTAACAACTTCAAAATTTACAGTTTTTTTAGTCTTTTACTAACCAAAATTTCCTTGATCAGGTTGAACCTGAGTTTTCAGTCCACAGAATGCTTCATTATCCTCACAGGAAAGCACGCTACCCCATTCCCCATACGTGTTCCCGCCATCGCCTTCCACAGGTTCAAAGGCGCTGTCACATGAATACCCGTATGTTGTTTGTGGCTGTTTCATCTGCATGCCCTTCTCCTTCTACACGAAGTTGAAATCCCTTGGCAAATCCATAAGGCGGGCAGAAAAATTTCTTCCCCCAGTCCCCAATTGTGCTTGTGACTGAGGTGGTGTTGGGGTTATTAGGGTCACCGCAGAAGAGGCGAAGGCCATTCATAGCAGTGTCATCTCCTAATCCTTGGATCCCTTCGTACTTGATTTGAAATCCTTCAACGAAAGACCCTTCAGGGCAACGGTCAACATCCTCAGCCCAGTCTCCCCAGTTGGTTATGGTGTCTCACTGTATAAGGTGGGGCCCTAAAGTTAAGAAAATTACTTTCCTGGACTACAAAATTTTTCGAATGACCAAAAATATTTTTTGTCAAAATACTTTTTCTTGTGGGCCCTGTTTCATGGAGATTTCCAATTCTACTAGAATTTGCGAATCACATGTTACAGTTACAGCTGCAGCGGAAGCGGATTCTGGATTAAAAAAAACTCAAGCCTACAATTTAAAACTTGGTGGCTTTATTTCTAAAAGTGGCCTGTCCCGGGAAAACAGGATTTCCTAAACCTTACAACCTAACGACAAGCTAACGACAACTTAACGAAAACCTAACGAGAGGTTGTCGTAAAACGTTTTTGCGTGTAAAAATTCGTTGGTAAATTCCAAAAATTCACGTGTAATTTAAAACTGTAGTAGTTTTAGTGTTTGTCAAACCATATTTACAGTTTTATAAAACGTTTCCTCTAAATTGTAAAGTTGTAGGATTGCGAATCTTTACGAAACAGGGCCCTCCTTATTTTTATTTTTGTAAATTGGTGATTTCGAATTACCTGGTGCAGTTGTGGAGGCATCTGGAGTTGAGTCTACTGTAGACTCGGTTTGGATCAGTAACAGTCTCTTCTGTTGTCGCCTCTGCTGTAAATCCCGACTTTCTGATGCTTAAGGTGTTTGGGCGGGGTCCTGAAGGCTTTCCGGCGGATACAAATATTACAGGCGACACGAGGAAGGTAACAATAATTGTTCGCAGCAGTTTCCCCATGTTTTCTCTAGTCAAATTTTTCTTGTACTTTTGTTCGTCTTTCTGCTTCACTAAACTGAATAATGAATTTTTGCTAAGTTCCCGATCGGAATTACAGGGAACTTGCATAGGTATTTATATGTTAAAATTTTTTTGATTCGGAAAAACAGTGAAGCAATAAAGGTAGAGTCTAATCAGAGGAAAAATAAAACAATGGAAACTATGTCAAGTTGGTAAATTTTCCATCGGGATGATTAATTTTTTTTTTTTTTTTCATTCGAGTCATTCGGTGATGAAAGCTATTTTTGGAAAATTTTTCTAGCGAAAGCACCATAAAACACGTCAAGTTTTAACAGTCACCTTTAAATTTTCCGTGATGGTTTTCTTTGTTTCGCGAAACTTATCGCAGGGAAAAACAAAAGATAAAAATGAATTGAGAGGGTTTACTGTGATTTGCTTTTGTTTTTGCTTTTTTAGCATAAATTTTTCAAATGTTTTTGACCGTCCCCTAATGCTTTATTTATTTCGAAAAAAAAAATATGTTAAAAGCCTATGATTTTTTCGTTCGCATTTTACACCACTTTTTTCAAGACGTATGTTTTCTCCATTCCAAATTGTGCGAGAGTATTTTCATTTATAAGTTTTTAAATTTTTAATATCGTGCTAAGTCATAAAACACGTCAAGTTTTAACAGTCACCTTTAAATTTTCCGTGATGGTTTTCTTTGTTTCGCGAAACTTATCGCAGGGAAAAACAAAAGATAAAAATGAATAGAGAGAGTTTACTGTGATTTGCTTTTGTTTTTGCTTTTTTAGCATAAATTTTGAAAATGTTTTTGACCGTCCCCTAATGCTTTATTTATTTCGAAAAAAAAATTGTTAAAATCCTATTATTTTTTCATTCACATTTTACACCACTTTTTTCAAGACGTATGTTTTCTCCATTCCAAATTGTGCGAGAGTATTTTCATTTATAAGTTTTTAAATTTTTAATATCGTGCTAAGAGGAGTGCCATTTTGCTCTCAAGCGATTGATCCGAGGTCCAAAAATCATTTTCCTTTCTGCGGATTTTGAGGAGATTCCCTTTGAGTTCCTCTCCAAAGAATTCTGAAGTGAATTTGCTTGACTCGAATGCGTCAATTGCCTGTGACAGATCCCTAGGTAGCATTTTCAGTTTCCCTTGAGCGAGAGTCGATGGATTGACAAGGACTTCTTCCGGAAGCGTGTAGCCGTTCTTCATTCCGTCCAATCCGGCCCCCATAAATGCGCTGAGGACGAGATAAGGATTTCCCGTGTTATCAGGGGTTTTCACTTCAATTCTCTCCAAAACTTGACCTTGACTGTCTTTGATGAGTCGAATAGTTGCTTCCTTGTTCTCCGTACCGACACAGTGGATTACCCCTGTCCAGGTATTGGGTTGGAGTCGGTCGAAGGAACTCCCGTTTGGAGTGAAAATTGGGAGGAGATTCGGAATGTGCTCGAAAATTCCCGCCACCCAGGACTTCCCTTCCTTCGGGGATTTTTCCAAAAAGTTTTCACCTTTTGATGTACTTAAAGATATGTGCGTATGACTGGCCGAGCCAAGATCCTTTAGGAAGGGCTTCGGAAGGAACGTGGCTTGGAGACCGTGAACTGCTGCAATGTGGTAAATGGCTTCACGTGTTAGAACCAATGAATCCGCCGCCTCGACCATGGATCCTGAAAAAAAAATTAGAAATATTCTATAAAAAAGTTTAAAAAAATTTATATTGCCAGCTCTGTCCAATTTGCGCCAGACTTCTCGCCATCACCGCACTGAGCAAATTTTTTCCATAGTGTCTGGTGAGCATGCTGCTCTAAAGCTCTTCTTTTTTTAAGGTGCAGCTTCGCATCATCTTTATCAGATTTTTGCTCCACTGCGCATCAGTTTTAGCCAGGGTTGAGTTTTGCGATTTTTTTTTCTGCGAAATATTTAGTGAAGCCGTGCCCGCTAACTGTTTTGAAGTAAGCTTCCTGTTTGATGCTGGTAGGCAATTTCAGATTTCTATAATAATCGGTTTGTAAGGAACTTTGGTTAACACGTAGGTGCATGAGAAATGGAGATTCGTGTCCTGCAAAAAATCCCAGTGGCTTTGCGCATGATCTCAAAAGTCTCAAACAACTGCCTTCCATGCCGAGTAAGCTACGCGGAAAAACTCAAAGTTTTTTTTACCTAAGCAGCTCTCAGGGACACTTGGTCCGTACTGTGCTGTTGCGCCTGTTTTCTTAACTCTGCTTACTTTTTGGTTCCATTCAAATTATTTTTTACGCTTCTTTGCTAATCCGCGCCTTCTCGCCACTTTTTTTTTCTGTTCCGCGCCGGTTTTCCGGATTATGTTTTAGGAGCATTTGCTTAACTTATACGTACCCATAAAGGGCCCAATGCAGACTTCGTATTGCCCATTCCCGGCTTCATTGTGATATTTCCATAGCGGGATCCGCATTTCCTCGAGTGTTTCAGCAATTTGGGAGAGGGCTTTCCAAATCTTCCCTTTGATTGCTCTCGCTTGGCAGAAAACCGTACGGTCTACAGGCGTTCCATCCGGATTGAGCATGTAAAATTCAATTTCAAATCCGACCCCAAATTTGAGTCCTGCCTCTTCATACTTTTTTTCAACTTTTGCGAGGAGTGAGCGAGGATCCAGGTCCCAAGGCTTCCCATCCTTTTCGTAACTTCCAAAAACTGCGGCGGCACCTTCGAGCCATGGCAGGGGGATTGGAGGGCGAGAGAAATCTGGAATGAGGTTCACCGCTCCTGTCGGGGAAAAGACTTCGTCTCGCATGTAGGGGAAATCCATAATACCAGCCGGCATATTGTTCCCTTTAGCTTTTACAACCTCAAACCTGGATTTTGTGAATATCTGAGTCCGCGTAATGTTTGAAAGATCCGTCCATAGAAGCTGGTAGTGCTTGATTTCTTTGGATTTTTGAGAGTGAGAGTTGCATGGTTCCGAATGGCAAGACATTTTGATGATGTCTGCAAAAATTGGAAATCAAAATTATTTCAGCTTCTAAAAAGTTGATAAACTACCCAAGAGAAACTCAACTGAAAGACTGAAAGAAATTTTAACGACTTTGCTGTCTTTTTCTAAGAATTATGGCCTTGGGCTAATTAGCTGATAGGGTATTTTTAACCAGAAAAGGTTCATGGTTTTTATTTTGTATTTTTGGAAACTATGCATCAAACGGCAAAATATTTTATCTTTTCGCCCGGTTTTTACAAGCTCTGCAAAAGATGCGGGAAACTGAAAAAGAGGGATTCGTTAAGGTGTGATAGGCTCATTGTGTATACATCCGCTTGCCTAGTTTCCAAAAAATCAGATATGAAAAAAAAAATTTGTTGGCTGTTTTTAAGGGAAAAAGATAGAAAGCTTCGGGCTAATTCTTTAAAAATTTATACTTACAATTCCGAGTGGAAATAAGGAGTGAGTCGTGAGAAGTTGAGCTTTAACCTTTTGTAAAAGCGACACTTGCAGCGAGTAACAAAAGATAATTGAGTCTATTTCTGTTTCAGGATGCTCCTAATTTAACACAAACTTTTTGTCCTTCACTCTTAATAATTCTATCACCAAATTGTTACCATCCGGTGAGTATAATATGACTTTTCCGGAAAGGTAAGAATTTACTACCGATGGATGACAAAAGTTGATTACCATCTCCGAAGCTGCTGGAGCTCACTTTGTAACAACCTTTCACCGAAATTTGTAAATTTTTACTAACCAATTGGGTAAGGCTCATCGCAATCTGGCAACGAAATGTCACCATGTAAGAAAGCGAACTCTTTTGCACTGTAATAAGGTTTGCTTCCGGCTAGTAATAAATTGTCACCGACTCATAACATCTACATTGGTAATAATTTATTACTGAATTAAATTTTTTGCTATTATTAAACCCTGGTAACAAGTAGCTACTCCTATTATGGCTCCTAGCTAATCCATTAATTTAAATTCCGTAACAAAAGGGACTGGTTAACAAATACAATATAATAACAATATAAATAATTATAATAAGCATAATAAATAAAACATTTAAAATAAAATTAATTTACTAAAATCAACCAACAGAATAAAAAAATTTTTTAAATTTGAAAATAACGCTAATAGCAAAATTTTAGACTAATAAACTTGTCCAATAAATAAATCCCATGTAGCCTTACTTGCAGACGCACATCCCATCCTTGTCACAGCAACCATTCTGACCACACTTTCGATCACACTCTGGATCTGGGCTCTTCTCCATGCATTCTTTTCGGAGGCGGAGTCGAAGCGGTGTACCTGCTAATGCTCTACCATTTCTCAACTGAATTAGTAAACCTTTAAGTAGGCAAGGGCATAGAAATATTAAACAGGAATTTTAAGCAAGATAAATATCAAGCTCACCTATTGTAAAAGACGCTACACCGGATTGCTTCCCTGAACATGGTAGAATGCCACTGAAAGCTGTAAATCAATTATTCCTGGGAATTAATATTGGTAGTAAGAAGTTAAAAAATTAAAGGGTGACTCACATCTTGGTCTTTTCGGTATCCTTCCTTTCGCTGGTATTGAAACCACTGGAAAAAGGAGAATTTATTCGTTGAAACATTGTAGTCGGTCAAAATGGTAAAAATGTTTTCTATCTCCGGCTTTCCATGTGAAATTAACGCCTACCTTGGAAACAAAAAGAAAAATTACTAAATAATTTTGGACTTTACTAATTATTAGTAGAAATCGCCTCGTCCATACCTCAGAAGGGATCACTGGTAGGTAATCCTGGAAATTGGGATCTAAAATGTATGGCAGGACGTGTCCGTCAGCAATAGCTTGAATTTCCATTGAGAAACCTGCAACAATCAAAGCAAATGAATTGAAGGGTGTTGTGCAAGAAGTAAGGTTGTTGATTTTTTAATTTTAAAAATCGTGGTAACCATGGCGTTACCGTACATCTATGGTACGATCCCGATATTTTACGTTTCGAGTAAGCTAAACATTTGAGAAGGCAATGTAAAAATGATGCTATAATTCGAAGTTGAACAGAGATTGAAAGTTTTGCACCGTG
>JABASM010001552.1:0-13959 GCA_019776545.1 Brachystomella parvula | reverse complement strand
AGATTTCGTAGCCGGCGGAAGCCGAGTGGGAGCGTTCGTCACCGGGATTCCAGCGACGGACGTCATATTTAAATTTTTAGGTTTTTTGCGGATTTCGTAGCCGAAGGAAGCCGAGTGGGCGCGTTCGTCACCGAGATTCCAGCAACGGACGCCATATTTAAATTGTTAGGTTTTTTTGCGGATTTCGTAGCCGGCGGAGGCTGAATCGGCACGTTCGTGACCGGGATTCGAGCGACGGACATCATATGGAAATTGTTAGGTTTTTATGCGGATTTCGTAGCCTGAATCGGCACGTTCGGACCGGGATTTGAGCGACGGACATCTTATTGAAATCGTTAGGGTTTCTGCGGATTTCGTAGCCGGCGGCGGAGGCTAAATCGGCACGTTCACTCCTGCTGTTCACTCCTATAAATTCTACGATCTGACGTTAATAGGAGTAAACAGTAGGAGTGAACGGTCATTATAGCGTTAATAGAAGTAAACGGCACTGCTTTGTTGTGCGAGTTGCAGTTTTGCCGCTGTTACGATGCCTTTAATCAGACTAGATTTGAGGCAGTCCAAAGTACAGATTCAGCCTCATCAATCATCATCATCTCCTCTTCCCCGCTGAAATTGGCTTTTGGTAGAAGGTTAAGATCAGCTGCTGACGACTGACTTGCGCGACACGCGGTAAAAACGTCCAGACTTTTTTTTAATTTTCGATGCTAAAAAATCTTGAAATAAGTTTAGTAGAATAGGGTCTTACATTTAAAAAACTATCGTGGTCGTCTCCTCCATCTGCCCTTAATCCCTTCCGATTTTGAACTCCTGGAAAAGGTAAGATTCAATTGCCAGAGTACCTTCTCTTGCATGTTATTATAAGGGCAGCTTGCTTAGACTTGGCTGCGTGCGTGTCCGGCACGTAGTATGTACTTCGCCTTCAACTGGATAAGGACACTGTAGCATGTGTTTCGCAGGAAAGAAGTATCGCTGCTGAACGATTTATTACTCCTACTTGCCTTTGTCATAAATGCATTTTTGAGACATTAATGTGGCGGTACAAACAGTCACCTGTAGACGTGTACCAGGAAATTATATTACCTAAATCAGCTCTAACTTTTTTAGGTCGAGATTCCGAGATCCGCCTGAAGATGGTGAGTATACGCGTAGCGAAACCGGAGGATTTGATGAACATGCAGCATTGTAATTTACTTTGCCTTCCTGAAAACTATCAAATGAAGTACTATTTCTACCATGGTCTCTCCTGGCCTCAGCTCAGTTTCGTAGCAGAGGATCATAAAGGGAAAATTGTTGGCTATGTCCTAGCGAAAATGGAGGAGGAGAACGAGGAGATTCCACATGGTCACATCACATCGCTCGCTGTTCAACGTTCACACCGGTGCGTTACTTAGATACTGGCAGGCTTGATGGTGACTAAACATTTCTTTCTAATTGGTTCTAGGCGCCTGGGGATTGCACAGAAACTTATGGACCAGTCATCTAGAGCAATGATAGAATCCTTTAATGCTAGATACGTTTCTCTTCATGTCCGGAAGAGTAATCGAGCTGCTCTCAATTTGTATTCAAATACCCTTAAGTTCAAGATTTCGGAAATTGAGCCTAAGTACTACGCTGACGGAGAAGATGCCTACGCAATGAAAAGGGATTTGGTGGAGTTCGTCAAGAATGAATAATATAAATCCAGCGTACGCAAAAACTTTCTTTGGGCTTCCCTCAGTTTGCTGTACTGATAACCACCATGATCATCATCACAACCACAACTAGACGCTTTCGTGGGGATGTCTGGACTCAAACGCATAGCGAGTAAACCAGCGCTTAAAAAATTCTCACCTTCGTTTCGCTGTTTTACTCGGTAGTGCATGATATTTAAGAACCTAGAACTTGATGGGACTGTTCTTGCACAGGCATCCCAACGAGTAATAAAGCTAAATCAGTTCATTTTACAGAACTATTTTCCCCTTCTAAGGTTTAATTAAATCTGAAGCAAGTAAGAAAGTTAATATTTTGTTTATTTTGAAATTGTAGATATTGATTTTAGGACTCGTCGATTTCAGAATCAGAGTCTTCTTTGAGAGCATTTTTAGCAAACGTCTCTGCCTCGGCAAAAATGTCGTCTGGAACGCGTTGATGAAGACCATTCGTAGGCTCACCGACCCAACTGAGCTCCAATTCAAATGCCTTATCTTTCACTTCATCATGAACCATATAGATGCTGAAACAAAGAAAGAGGCTACAGTTGGATTCAGCCCAAAGTGCGTCTGCCTACTCATATGAATTTCTTACATTTTAGCAGCTTCTTTCGCTAGATCCCTAATGCTCATATTACTGAAATTTAATTTCTCCATTTCAGTTTTAGCAGCTTGCTTTGCCTTTCCAATCGCACATCCTTTGTAACCCTGAAAAATATTATGAAAGATATTGCTTAAGAAGCATCACTTTTCATGTGTGTTTTCATGAATACTTTACTCGACCTGGAGACACTTACGTGATAAACACCTGAGGGGTCAATCATATACATGCTCGGTCCAGTTTGCTCCATTGCTCCCAGGATCACACCGCATCCAAAGGGGCGAACCGCACTGTACAATGTGTACGCATGAATGTAACCGGCTACACGATCAGTGAGATACTGCATTTACCAAACCCGGTTACTTAATTTTTCAGCAGTTCCTAAAATGTCGACATACCTTTAACGGTACATCTCCTCCATACTCAGCGCGATAATTAGAAGCCTCTTTCCGTGCAGTTTCTACAATCTGTCGAGCGTCTGCTAACAGCCCGCCAACAGCCATCCCAACGTGCTTGTCAACTCCAAAGAGCCGTCGATTTGCACCAGGTTCATAGAGCTTAGAAGTGACCAATTTCTCCATCGCAAAGACAACCCCATCTTTTCCTCGGAGTCCAATAGCAGTCCTGTTATTTTAATGAGAAAATTAAAGAACGTAGTGAAGAAATGGATATGACGCTGTGGCTGTCAAACGTACCCACTGTTCTCTATAGCTTTCTGAGCATATTCCACTTGAAATACTCGGCCGTCAGGAGAGAATTGGGAGGCTGAGAGATCATACTAAAAATTAACACGAAAAATCATGGTCAACAATCAATGTCAGCGATTGGAGGTTGAACTGATTCATTTACCACTGAAATTACGGAAGAAAGACTTACCCCTGTTCCAATGGAACTCATGACGAAGTTATCTGAAGAAAATTAAGACCCTAAATAATTATCACCAATTTTTAATTTATGAGCTCAGTTTGACAGTGCAATGTTCGAGGATGACTTTGCCGGAAATCCACAGATGAGATTTCAAAATTTTGCCGATTCACGATTAACTGAAAATTCGCCCAACTTGCCGAACAAATTTGAAGGCCAAGTGCTGCATCATTGTGGGAAAGAATGCGGCAAGTTTTACAAAATTCCAGCAAAATAAATCAAAAGCCGCACGTGGCGGGCCGGTTTTGTTTTCAATCAGCGAATGCGTTTTTCTTGGGTTTGCTTTTACATTTTCAAATTGTTCTTCTTATAATAGTAATAATCACAGTTAATTGCAATTACTTTTGTATTGTTCAGGATAAATCAGAGCAACTTGACCTTCGGTATGGTAAAGTTCAATACAGCTGACGCTAAGAAGCGCCAGCAAAGAGACGTCATACCTTCCGTCGAGCAAATAAAGCACGACAAAATCACAGAGGTGAGTACCGAATGAAAAGATCAACAGCGCTTTTATTGTTCNGAGTACCGAATGAAAAGATCAACAGCGCTTTTATTGTTCCTTAGTCTAGTCTGAAGTAAACTAATCGTATCTTCTTCTATTTACAGCTAGCTGATGAGTACTGGGCTGCAGACGGTAAGAAATCGGGCTTCAACCCTCAAGTGGTAGAAGATGTCTATCAAGAGGAAATCGTACGGCACAAGTGAGTAAATCAGTACAGAAACGATGTACGAGTTGGTGCTGTCTGGCGTCGACTTATTCGGGGACATGTATTTATCGTACGCTTACTTTTTTAGGTTCCAAACTAGGCGGATCGCAGTGCTGGAAATTAGTCAGTACTTGGAGAACTTTCTCTGGCCCAACTTTGACCCTGTCAAGTCAAGCTACTCTCATGTCATGTCAATGGTTTGCATGGTAAATGAAAAGAGCCGGGAAGGAGTACCTATTTGGGATGTAAGGAGTATTCTGTTTGGGAGAGTGGGCTGGTGTCAACCATCTTTCCGTATTTTTGTAGATATTTCATTCTGACCACGGCGAAAGGTTCCCTGGGTTCTTCCGACGAGTTTTGGAAATATTACTAGACGTTGAAATTCCAGGATTAGTCGAGAAGTGTACAATTCTCACTTTCCTTAGTACTGCTTTCTCGTCGCTGGAAGTTGAACTTGTACGCAAGCAAGTACAGCATTTGGTCTCATTACATATTTGGCACTGTCTCTCAGATGTGAGTTGGGTAACCGCGTGGTAGAGGTTCGTATTTTCATAAACTTTATCTATTTTAGGGGAGACGAGAACAAGAATTTATTCGTTTCCCAAAATGGAAAAAGTACTGGAAAGCTATGCTAAAGAGAGATGACAAAGAGTCTGAGCAGAAAAAGGGACAGATGAATTTCTACCGCACGTTTTCCCGAAACTTGATTATTTATTTTCTGGAATTAATTGAGAATCAGGATTACACTCAACCAGAGCTCGACAAATATTTCTTACTGTTCACTGAACGTTTTATGGAACTGATGGTCGATCTTCAAGCTCTTCTTCCAACGAGAAGGTACATAAATGTGCTCATCGACGACCTTCATCTTATTGTCAAGTGCCAATTGTCAGCCTTGCTCGAGCATGGGGATGGCCATTTGTTTTCACAAGTAAGGAACAAAGTATCATAAGGTAATCAAAAAAAAAGTATGAAAATACTTTGAACGTCTAAACTTTTTCCAGCTACTGGATCGTTTAAAATTCTACGCCCATTTCGAAATTTCGAACGAAACTGGGGACTCTTTGTCGGAGATGGATGTGATGACAATTCATTACAACAAGATTACGAGCCTTCAGGTACATTTCGCGTTCAACGACTACTTTACACTGCCTTTGTTTATACAGTTCAGCTCTCTACATTGTTTTGTTCAATTTTACAGGAGATGATGTTCGTGAAATTTCCAGAAATGCGCCAGTTTTCCCTGAGTAATGTAAACAGCGTGGATACACGAGCGTCCTTGCTGAAGCACTTTAAACTTCTGAGGTGAATATCTTCTGCATATTTCCTTGATATTTGAGCTCATGAAATTTTTCTATGTAGCTTCGAAAGACTAAAAGAAATGAGTACGGTACTCAACCTAATACACAAGGATGAGGATGAGGATTTGAACGAAACGCTACTACTCGAGATTCTCGTCTTTCATTTTGAGCGAAGGGTGTCACAGATCAAGAGACTCAACGCCATGGCTCTTTACCCAACAGAAGAAATGATATGGAATGAAAATGTTGTTCCATCAGCATACCATAGTTCAACGGGACAAGTTCTCGCTCTTCCAAAGTTGAATCTGCAGTTTCTCACTCTTCATGACTACTTGCTTCGGAATTTTGAACTTTTTCGTCTCGAATCAACCTGTAAGTTTCAAATTTACCCAGACTTTTACTTGTATTTTTCCGTTTTCTGCAGCAATTTATTCTTTTTTAGATCAAATTCGGCAGGACATTGAAGATGCTGTCTTCCGTCTCAAACCATGGAAATCCGAAGATGGTTCAACCTTGTTTACGGGCTGGGCTCGCATGGCTCAACCAATCCTGCGATTCAATGTTGTTGAAGTAGCAAAACCGAATTTGGGAGAGAGTCAGCCATCCCGGGTGCGCGCTGACGTTACAATAAATTTGAACGTCAGATCAGAGGTGAAGAGTGAGTGGGAAAATTTACGAAGACATGACGCCTGTTTTCTTATCACAGCCAAACCACCAAATACATCACGTAAGACAGGAAATTTTGCTTTATTTTAATCCCTTACCCCAGAAAAACTTAACTTAGTTTTCTTTTCCAAAAGCTGTTAGATATGACCTGAAGGGGGACTTCTGCTCTCAAGTTGGCTTGGCCTATGTGCGTGGTTGTGAAATAGAAGGAATGCTGGACGCAAGTGGTCGAGTTATTGAAGAGGGTCCTGATCCTCGTCCACACATCGCTGGAGACACGCGGACTTTTCGCATTGTACTTGATGCAAATCAGTATAAAATTGACTTGGACGGAATTAGCAAAGGAGAAGAAGTAGGATTAATGCAGAGAGTTTTTTCTCATTTTCTTATTTATGTGCTTGATCTTGTAGGACGTTTATGAGGGTCTTAACATTCTGCTTCGAAGAAAACCAAAGGAAAATAATTTCAAGGCCGTGCTTGAAACGATTCGCGACTTAATGAACATTAACTGTGTTGTTCCTGATTGGCTTCATGACGTGATCCTTGGATATGGAGATCCATCCTCAGCGCATTACTCCAAGTAAGATCGTAGAAAATCATGATTTCTGAGAACCGGGCTTGACCTTTGCTCATCCCTAGGCTATCAAATGAACTAGCAGTACTTGATTTCAATGATACTTTTCTGGATCTGGATCATATCAAGCAAAGTTTTCATGACTACAATGTTGTTGTGAAGGAAAATCAGGTGCTCGAGAGACCGTTTAGGTAAATTATTTTTTTGCGGCATTTTGATTCAGACTCCCGTAAGAGTTGTGTATTTTAGAGTAACGTTTCGTGACGTCAAGCGAAAAGGAGAAGCTGCTGATAAAAGCGAGTCAACCGAAAAAATTCTTGAAGTCGAGGCTTACGCACTTGAAAAGCGGGGACCTTACCCTCGGAATGCTCCTAACATGTAAGGAATTTTTCCATTTCAATTTCTTTAGCTGACTTTGAAACTGTTGTTTTTGTTTTTAACTTCAGGAATAAAATTCGGTTCACCCCTACACAAGTTGAAGCTATTCGGAGTGGAATGCAACCTGGCTTGACGCTCGTCGTTGGTCCCCCTGGTACGTGCTCAACTTTTTCCTTCTTTGGAATTAATTTATTAATGATGTCTTTCATACAGGAACGGGTAAAACCGATGTGGCTACTCAAATAATTTCCAACATTTACCACAACTTCCCAGATCAGCGGACTCTCATTGTAACACATTCAAATCAAGCACTTAATCAACTTTTTGAGAAAATTATTGCACTTGACGTCGATGAGCGGCATCTACTGCGTCTCGGTCATGGAGAAGAGGAACTTGATACCGAGAAGGATTTCAGTCGCTATGGTCGCGTGAATTTCGTCCTTGCCCGTCGAATTGATCTCTTGAAGGAAGTGGAACGACTAAAAACGTCACTAGGAGTTGTTGGAGATGTTGGGTACACTTGTGAAACGAGTGGTTTCTTTTTCGTTTATCACGTATTACCACGGTGGGAAGAATTTAACATCAAGATACGTTCAGTTTCCGGAGAGGTATATGTCACTTATTTTGTATTTTAATTAATTAATTAACATTTTTGTTATTTTAGCAACCATCGGTTGAGCTTATAGAAAATGTTTTTCCGTTCCATGGATTTTTTGACGATGCGCCTCAACCACTCTTCGCCAAGAAATCGTTTGAAGATGACCTGGAAACGGCTAATGGCTGCTTTCGGTACATTAAAAAATTGTTCGATCAGTTAGAAGAATTTCGCGCATTCGAACTCTTGAGGACTGGACTCGACAGAACGAGATATTTGCTTGTCAAGGAAGCGAAGATCATTGCGATGACATGTACTCATGCAGCACTCAAACGCCGCGAACTGGTTGACCTCAGTAGGTTCTAATTTTCTTCCTTCACCCCACTGTACTAAATCTTAGCATCTTGTGCTTTCAGTTTTTCAATATGACAACATCCTTATGGAAGAATCCGCACAAATCTTAGAGATCGAAACTTTTATTCCTCTACTTCTGCAAAACCCAGAGCAGGGTCGTATTCGTTTAAAACGGTGGATCATGATTGGTGACCATCATCAGCTACCTCCAGTGATTAAAAATATGGCATTCCAGAAGTATGGAAACATGGAACAGTCGTTGTTCGCACGGTTTGTTCGTCTTGGCGTTCCAACCGTTGAGTTAGATGCACAGGGTCGAGCACGGCCAAGGTAAAACCAAAATAGTAATCTGGCTTACTCTCCTGATCTACACGCTTATTAATTTTTTTCGTTTATGCTAGCATTTCGGATTTGTACAAATGGCGATACAAGAGTTTAGGGGATTTGTCGCATGTGAAGAACGAGAGAGAGTACCTGTTGGCAAATCCTGGGTTCTCATTTGACTACCAAGTCATCAATGTGGAGAGCTACAAAGGAATTGGAGAATCAGAACCAAGTCCCTATTTTTTCCAGGTAAAATCTAGTGCTGCCCAGCTCAACGTGAGAAAACTAATAGTGGTTTCCCTTTTTTAGAATTTGGCTGAGGCTGAATATGTTGTGGGAGTATTCATGTACATGCGGTTGTTAGGCTACCCTGCTGAGAAAATAACGATTTTAACAACGTACAATGGGCAGAAAGCTCTCATTCGGGATGTCATCAATACGCGGTGTGGGAACAACCCTCTCATTGGATTCCCGTACAAGGTAAAGCTTGATTTTAATGCTCATAAAAATTATAAGCAAATCTTTTCCTTTTAACTAATTTCTTTCCTATAGATTTCTACAGTAGATAAGTACCAGGGACAACAGAATGACTACATCCTTCTCTCATTGGTTCGAACGAAGACAGTTGGTCATTTGCGGGACGTACGGCGTCTCATTGTGGCTATGTCTCGTGCAAGGCTTGGTCTCTACGTGTTTGCCCGGGTCAAACTGTTTGCGAATTGTTTTGAACTCACCCCTGCTTTCAAGATTGTAAGCTCATGATTTAGTCATTTTCAATAAGCAGGAAATCACGTCCGGTTGCCTCTTTTATTGCAGCTCACAAAACGACCCACGAAGCTCCACCTCTACCCAGCTGAAAATTACCCATGCACACGTCTGCTGTCCGAGCGCATTGATGGAAATGCTGAGAAAGTTATCACTGACATGCCGGAGATGCTCACATACGTCTATGACATGTACATGGAAAAACTCAAGTCTCTTCCACAGCCTGAAGAAGTTGTCGTTGAGGAACCGGATGTCACTACAGTTGAGAAACCACGCCCAGTTCCAATTGAATTTGAAGAGACGTTCGTCATAGAGAAGCCTGCGGAAGTTCAACTGGACGGTATGGCAGCCGACACACCGACCCCATCGATGGAAGTCGTAGATGACAAGGGAGCGGGTCAGTAATTGAGTACTCTATAGGTTAATTCTAAGTCCAGATTTTTATTCAGTTTCGACTAAGACAAACACAAAAGCTAAAAAATAAAAAAATAATTTATTGGAAATCTAAAAAGTAATACTTGATATGGTTGACACCATTGCGTTTTAAGAAATGCAGTGAAAAGCTCAAAAATTTGAAATAATGCCATCATCAACAACTCCAACATTTAAGATCTGGTCCCGTCCAGCGATTTCGAAAAGCTGTTGTCGTTGACCACTTACAAAACAGCGCTTGGTAAACATGGTATAAAATCCTTTAAAAAAAATCCGTTAAGTCAACTGACGATCACAACCAAGAGGTACGACTCTGCTACTCGAAGCTAGTGGTAAAGAGCGTCCAAAACTCCACGAGTAATTGAGTCAGAGAGATTACTGGTACTCGAGTCAGAATCAATGAATGCTGCAAAGTCTTCGGAAAATGCTGCAGCAGGATTGCTAAGAAAGACCTCACTGCCGTTATGACTTGCCTCGCTTTCAAAGGAGGAGCGCCGCTCACTTGACCTGTTTAGAAACAGTGTTAGCAGTATGTACATCATTCGCCTGGAACCTGCTGGTTATATTGAAAACTAATTTACCAGAAACGATTGGGAACAGATTCCTTGGAATGTTTTGGAATATCAAGGAAAGTGACAATCTCCCGAGGCATCGGTGACAGATTGCTCATAATATGAAGATACTGTTCCAAGACCCAGCGGCGTGACTCCAGGACTTTGACCCTTGAATTCCTTACACGCTTTGGGGGAAACTCAGGTGTTTCGTACTGTCTTCGGAGCTATTGCATGAACAAAACACTGTAGCCGACGCAGTAACAGAATAAAGTAAGTTTCATTTTCATAAGCTACTTACGACATTATGGAGCTGGAGGAAATCGCTATATCGCTTCTCCACGAAGTAGACTCTTGAGCTGCCATTGATAGAAAGGTTGACGTGAATGGAGTAGACATGGTAAGACTTGCTTCCGTCGTTCGATTCAATACATTTGTAATTTGGGATTAGAATCTGGAAAACCAGAAAGTCAACACATTTGATTTCCATTCCTATGAATTAGGGAAATGTGGGGGCAAATGTGGGTCTCGGAGTCGGACCATATCAATTAACTGAGCTCACCTTCGTCTTCATCATCATTCACTGGTTTAGACCCTTGTAATCCAGTCACGCCTATGCATGACAGTGAGGTGACAACGTTCAGTGGTCAGGCTCCGAGTCGAGTCTCGAGTGTTCCTCTCACAGACAGCTGTTTTCCGTCGGAACCAGAACCAACCAATAAATACAAAATGCTTTTTCAAAGAAAACTTAAAAAAATAATCGTTTTCACGAACCTAACGGATGATCCTTTACCCTTGCCTGGTAGTAACCTTCCTGAAGTAGGATCGATGGGTAAAATTGGCCAGGAAATGGGGAATAAATAATGTTGTTCCAATACCAGCCAGCATATAAATAAAATAAATGGAAGGAACGCTATTCCCGCTGCGAAACGAAAAAAATGCTTTTATCGAATCCGATTTTTTTTAAAAGAAATGATTATACGAACTAGTATTCTCCTCTGCTGCTGAAAAACATTTATTACTACTACTACTTGAAGACGAATTGAACTGGAACGATTTGAGGAGCATCAAAAAGCATAAAAATGCTGCGAAAAAGAATTGTTATACTTATCTTTTTCTGATGAAAGATACGTGCAAGTATAGTAAGAATTGAAAATATTACATCTCATTTACGACGGGGACGGAGTACAGGAAAAATTACATCCCACTTTTCCAATGGACAGCATCCGGTTCAGTCATGCACGTCCGAATCCTCTTCCTCGTCTGCCATTTTCTGACGTTTGGCTGGCACTGGCAGAAGACTCCCAAGCTCAAGCGCTCCATCGGCATCGTCTTCATGCTCTGGCTTATTTTCAGCATCTGAATCCGAATCTTCTTCTCCTGACGTCCCTTCTAGCTCCTCAGGAGTCATTTCATCTGCTTTTTTGACGTACTTCATTGAGAACCTGGATAAAACACGAAAGCATTGCATTGCAAGGGGATTTGAATTTGTGGTTGGTAATGAACGACCTCACCTCAGCCTCACTCTTTTCTTTCTTCTTATTTTCTTGTAGGAGTTGGTTGAGGTCCCGATCTTCATCAGCCGGATCGTTTATTTCACCTTTTAAATCTGGAATCGCAATCTCAAGCTCTTGGGCACGCCGTTTCTTGTAGGTTTTTATGATATATTTGAAGAGATCTTGAGCTATAAGACAAGAAAGATTATGCAAAAGAAAAACGAAATGTATAATCGTAACTGCTGGTAACACGCCTTACAGATATGGGGTATATCGGAAGGAATCACACACAGACGAGATTTTTCGATTGCCTCATTCACAGCTTCGAGAATATTATTATAGTCAGGAGAGGCGTAGGTCACCTCTTTAGAAGACCTCCGCTTCTTGAAATTTGGGGCAAAATTGTGGTTCAGATAGTCTTCCACGGCGGAATCGATTTCCGTGTATTTAGTAACTGAAAAAAAGAAAAACCGCTTGAAGCTTGGTTAGAAGAAATTCGGAAGTTTACCTCCTTCAATTCGAAATCTTTTTTGAATTGGCCGATCCGTCAGCTCTGGTGCGTACCCGAATTTAGTACAGAAAGCGTTGTAACACTTCATTAATCTTAACAGAAACAGAAAGTAATAATAAATCGCTGAGCAGAAGCAGCCTTTGAATATACTCACTTATTCGTCAGTCGGTCTTTTTTCAAATATGCAGAGTTTTGCTCATCATCGGATTCCCAGGCAACGACATCGTTATCATACTCGTCAATCTGCTTCATCACTTGCTGTAAAATATTAGCATTGAAAACGAGAAAAGAAAAACAGGTGAAATATACTGATTACCAATATGCTTACCAACATCTGTTCTTCGTATTTTGCTTGTAGGCTACTTTTAGCATCAGTCGAAGGATGTGAATTTTCCTTAATTCTTGACGGTCCTGCCACTGGTTCTTTATGATCAGTTTTCGATGGCTTGGATAGGAGCGTTGTTGGCTGAATCCTACGAGGGGCAGAGGATTCCGAAGAAGTGGAAGCTACTGCTGTTCCTAGAGCAGGAGTTAGTGGAGGAGTTGGAATATCTGATTGACGGGCTGCAGTATTGTCTTCTGCTTCGTTGACTTCCTTTTCCACCTTCCCATTTTCAGGACCTTGTAACGACTTCTTGTACTTTCGTCCGATGTGTTTTTTGTCGTTCAGATACTTTGCTAATTCTTTTCCAACTCTAGAATTTTTAATTGGAGCACCTGGACGCAACTTTTTAGTAAATCCGTCGATGCGACCACCAACGAATTCCGAGAATGCTGGTGAAGAAATATTGAGTTCAGTAAAAGACCCCCATAATTCCCTTCTCAGTTTTCGTAAGTCGGAATCCCCCCAACCTGACTTTTCCGTCATCCTCTCTAAGAACTAAAATATCAATACGTTGTAGTGAATGCATTAACTTTTACTACGAAACTTACGTTGGTCAGAGAATTTTCGGCTGCATTTATATTCCGAACTTCGACTACTTCCTTGGGAATTGGTTCCAAGAATGGAGGATCACTTGCCACAGGAATGACTGTTTCTTCTATTGCTTTGCATGCTTCTTCTAAAGCTTGCTTTGAGTCAAGAACCTTACGGGAAAGTTAATTTTGATATATAAGCATAAGCATTTTAGTCGTTTCCATGCACTAGCTACCTCAATTTCATTGATGGTTTTACAGCTCATGACTTCGGTCTCATTCACTTTGATGCTAAGCGAATGCTCGCTCCTAATTTTAAACGGCAGTGGGGGTGCTTTGACAGGTTTACTCATTCTCGCCTCCTCGTCTTCATCCTCCGAATCTGAGTCCAAAACTATGATACCAGATGAGCTGTCGGAGGAATCACGACTGGAAAAGTTATTTTGCTGGAAACAAATCAGATAGAATAGATTGGTAAAATTCCGTGTTCTCTAAGTAGGAATGAAAGGAACTACCTTCCCAACCATTTGACCTCGGCTTACGACGTCTGTAGTTAGGATTTCCTCGTCGCTGTCGGAAATGCAAATTACTTCCACCTCTTCCTTGGCACTCATTCTGAATGAATGCCCCAGGAAGCAGCTTGGCTACTTCACCAGAACCGACTGAGACAAACCAATTCGTGAATTTGCATAGTCCCTGAGAACGCTGAGAATAGCAAAAAAAGTTGCAAGCACAGCGAATAAAAAATTGATTAAATTGCTAATGGTACAGAATTCCTGGAACAATAGACTCAAAGTGAATAAAAGGGGGGTAGTAGGTAAAGGGTCCCCTAAAACGCAAAACTCTCCAGCTCGCTCGGAAAAAGATAAGATTTGAGACCTTGGAGTCTTGCCAAAAGGCACCAGCACCAGCACCGGCATATATCCTTACTTGCAACGTTGCCAACGTAGGATTGGCCGGTGCTGGTGCTGATCCGGTGCTGGCCGGTGGAGGCCTGATCGGCACGTTCGTGGCCAGGTCCAAACGACGGACAGCATGTTCAAAATGTTAGGTTTTTTACGGATTTCGTAGCCTGTGGAGGCCTGATCGGCGCGTTCGTGACCAGTAGCAGGGTGAGTCCAAAAAAAAAAGTTGGGAAATTTTAAGCTCTCAGGGTCTGGAAATCTTCTACTAGTTT
>JABASM010001551.1:0-13961 GCA_019776545.1 Brachystomella parvula | reverse complement strand
AGCCTATAGTTTCCATTTTTTTCTGTGTAGCAGCAATAGTATTTATTTCTACTTTTCGTACAGCGTGTCCCTATAACTTTTTGGAATTTACTTAATCAGAATTTGGAAAAATGTTTTTAAACAATTATAGTACTTTGCAATTAATTATTTAATTTAGCTTTAAACTTTATGAGCTGATAGCTGAAACCGTCCTGCTAAAAAGCAAATCAGAAATATGGGTTTCCGAATTTCAAAAAAAAGGGAAAATTTTCTCGGTCAACAATTTTGACGTTGATGATCATGATGTATAGATGGAGAAAGGAGTTTGATTTTTTATGGTTTTTTATTCCTAATCTCCTTTCTCGGGGGGAGAAAGCATCACCGCTTCGGCTGCTGTTGTGAATGCTAAAAGAAGCCTGAAAGCAGATTACCCACTCACACGATAATTAGCTCTTATCGCTTAATTAGCTAAAACTGAGGTTTGGTATGCATTTACACATTTACAGCTTGTTGGATGATCTTGTTGTATCAGCTGTTTATTTGACAGTCGGAAGAGGTTTAGCTGGCAACAGTGGTGGGACGGAAGTATTTTGGATCTGTAAAGGTCACGTGACTTGAGAAGAATTTGGTATAGATTTGTTTAGGCGTCTGTAGATGGTGGGTCAGACGGGAGTGGAAGTGTCTCTTCTTCGTTTCATTTCCCATATCCATTGGCTATAGAGTATAGACGACCCCTTCATTCTGCTCAACCCCTGCTCTACCAGAAAAGAAGAAAAAAAACCCTTTGAGGTAACGTTTAACACTTTTTGGATAAAAACAGTAGTGAAATTAATCCAGCTAATGTCGTGGTCAGAGTAAACACCTTCGGTATGTAATTCAAGAGTCTAGTGCCGAGTAGCAGTCCAGAAGAATACGAACCTCACCAATCCCTCGGATTTGTACACTGGTATGGGACATGGGAAGCTCCTAAATTCCTTAGTCTGGGTAAGTTAATCTTATTAATCCGTCCAAATCTCAGTCACTTAAGTCTTAGTGCCTTTACTTTAGAGTCCTTAGTTCCAGCGATTCAACTATGTCTCATCTGTATCCTTTATTAGGATCCTCACGTTGAATAATCCGTCGTTTAAGTCATAGGCCTGTAACATCTACAAACGCATGTGACTTGGCTAAAGTACCTTTGGAAGAGGATTGCCATGTGCGGTCAAATGTAGTAGTAGTACTGTGCTGTGTAGCTAGCAAATATTAATCTCCGTTTCTAGGATGATCAGTATTCTGGATCTAATGCTTAATTGTGTAGCTCAGTGGGTTGAGATACTAAGCACTGGAGCGGGCTTTGTAGCTGTGTTAATTGGATTGAATCCGCTTACACTAGTTTCTATTTTCCATTATACCACTACAAGGAAAGTTAGTTCAGCTCCTTGAATCCGTCTTTCTTTATTTTCAGTTTCAAATGCTGTAGGAAACCAAGAGTAAAATGTCACAACGAGTAAAGAAACCTGGCCGGCCGGAAGATAGCCAGGGTAAGTGAAACTAAAGCTCTTTCTTAATTTATGTGGCAATGTTGTAACGGTTGCTGTTGGTTCTGGTTTAGCTAAACGTCGTCGTCGCCGACCAACAGGCTCTGACGCCGATGAGGACGGTACTCGGTCTGGCTCCAACTCGGGTGGCAATGGATCGCTCAGCGGCGTGTGGACACCCAAGCACCTTAGCGACCTCAAAGTGGCATCAATATACAACAGAAACTCAGCTGAGGCACCCGCTGAGGTAACTTCGGTCTGTCTCGTAACAATTTCATTCTTTCTATTGCGCTGCTTACGGTTCTTGCTATTGCTCATCATGAGGTGAATGGATTAGTGATTGTGATGTAGCTCTTACTTTCATATTTGGTTCGCTGAACTCTGTCGAGATTGTTTTAAAGAAGGGATTTACGTTGGAAATGCTTTTTGTTTGGCTGAAATGAAAGTTACGCAAATTAGCTAAACGCTTACTTTCGCTCACACTCTGTACACTTGTACACAGTGTTTCACAATGAGTCTGGGGATTTATTATGCTCTTCCATTTTTAGCTTTACCGGAAGGATCTGATAAGTGCCATGAAGCTACCTGATAGTGAGCCACTACAAGCTGAGGAATACTGGCTAATAACAGATGCCTGGAAGCAAGAGTGGGAGAAGGGTGTCCAAGTTCCAGTTAATCCTGAGTCATTGCCCGAGTCTCAAGTTGTGGTAATCTCGCCTGTAGCTGACCGGAGTCATGATTTCCGATTGTGAGTACAACAATGCTACTTAAGTTCAGGTATCGTGCCACATGTGTGTGCTTATGTGTGAATTTATACCTTCTAGACCCAAAAAGAAGTACGTACGTGTGACTCACGATGACTTTTTCAACCCCGACTACCACCAGCTAGTTTCAACTGCCGCGAGAGCGGAAAAAGTTTGTAGCTACGATCTGGATGACGTGGATGCTGCATGGCTCGGATGTGCTAATGCCGATAGAGTAATGCAGACACTTCCAGTCATATCTGAGTTCCTCATGGAACAAGTCATCGAGGAGCTTGAGCTCCAATGTTGGGAGCAAGTTCAAACAATACTCAAAAGTCAGGAGGGTCTTGGCATTGAGTATGATGAAAATGTCATTTGTGATGTGTGTCGTTCTGTAAGTTTCAATATCTTTGTTTATTATTGATCTCTAATTACTTACATATACTCCTAATCATTTAACAGCCTGAATCCGAAGAGGGGAACGAGATGGTCTTCTGCGATTCCTGCAACATATGTGTTCATCAAGCATGCTATGGGATCACTTCTATTCCATCGGGATCGTTCCTTTGTCGGACCTGCAGTGAGTTTTTTGTACCAAAAATCTTATAAATCCGATGGAGCCTAAGTATTTCTTGTGTTCCAGCATTGGGAATTCGACCGTCGTGCATTCTCTGTCCTAACATGGGTGGTGCCATGAAGGCTACTCGTTCTGGACACAAGTGGGCGCATGTGGCTTGCGCAATCTGGATTCCAGAAGTTAGTATTGGATCTGTGGAAAAAATGGAACCAATTACTAAAATTTCCGCAATTCCTGTAAGTTAACTCTATTACATGAAAAAATCGTTGAAACTTATGAAGCTGAGGTTATTTTATTTCTGCAGCAAAGCCGATGGTCTCTTGTATGCGTAATTTGCAAAGACAAGGGCGGAGCCTGTATCCAGTGTTCAGTGAAGACATGTAAAACGGCCTATCACGTAACTTGCGCTTTTAAAAATGGATTAGAAATGAAACCTATTATTGTGGATGAGAACGCTGAAGACGGAATCAAGCTAAGAGTAAGTGATCTACTAGTTTATTTGTACTGAGCTAATGCTAATAGAACATTTCTTTCTTTCTCAGTCTTACTGTCAGAAGCATAGTGTCAATACAAAGAAGGACAGGACCCCTCATTCAGGATCGGAGGAAGACGTCGAGAAAAGAAAATCCAGAGCAATGACGGCTGAGGAACGGAGTTTAGCTAGGGCGGAAAAGTATGTGATAGATACCATTTTACAGTATGGCAAATTGCTTCATTTGCTTATCTGTTTCCTTGCATTATAGGCTCCAGCAAATAGAGGCCGAATTCTACAAATATGTTCGCTTGAAGGACGTATCTCAGAACCTAGCGGTAGATATGGACATTGTTAATCTCGTCTATAACTATTGGAAATTGAAGAGAAAGGTATGTTGATTTTTAAACTGATTGAGAATTTTTGGTGCTAAGATCTCTTAATCTTACCTAGTCACTGAATAACCGCCCGCTGGTGCCACCACGCCCAGAGACTACCCAACTGCTCACACAGCAACAAGAACAAGATCTCGAGCAAATGAAGATGTTCGTGCAATTGCGGCAGGATCTTGAAAGGGTTAGAGAATCTCCTCTTTTCGTTAGTCATGATTTTACTTCAAAATATACACTGGCAAGTTTTTTCTATTAGGTGAGAAATCTGTGCTACATGGTGAGTAGAAGAGAAAAGTTGTCTCGCTCATACTTCCGACTCCGGGAACAGACTTTTCAGAAGCAGGTTAGTAATGTACCAAAATCTTCTCAAATGATTGCATGTATAATTCTCAAGTTGTATTCGTTATAAACCTCCACTAATTTTTTTTTTTGAATTCTCGTAACAGGTGGCTTTACTGTCTGACTAAATCTTTAGGGACAAATGGAATGAGTGGAGTGAAATCAGCAATACTCGATGCAAACCACGGACCTTCTATTTACGATCAGTGCTATTCTCAAAGTGGAATGAAGTGTAACTACAAAGACTTTGAAAGTCTCATAACATTGATTGGTGGTGAGGGGACGTCGGGAGTGGTGAACGGTGTTGTGAAATCAAAAACTGGTAAAGTAAAAGCCAGTGAGAATCCATACCGGAAAGGATATGTGAATGGTGCCCGCAGTAGAAGTTTAAGTGTTTCCAGTTTAAGTGAAGCAGAACCTAGTGCCAAGGGCTCAGAGGCATCAGCTGGAGTGAAACCAGTACGGAAACCTCTTGCCTACTTATTTGACTCGGACTCAAGCATGGATGCTGTCATTATGTCAAATTCCAAAACTAATAAGAGTCTGCCAAAAAAGAAGTTGACTAAGGCAAGTGGACTGTCGCGGTTGGAGAAATCTCTGAATAAGTCATCCAATTCTGAGTCTGAGCCAGATATACCCCCTCCTGTATCTAAACCACGTGGGAAGGCTCCTCCAGTTGTCAAACGGCAACCGATTTATTCTGACACTGAGTCTGACTCTCCTGCGACTCCAGCTAAACCAGTTGCGCCTGTTACTCCTGTTATTACCAAAGGTGCGTTGAAAGAATTTTCCGGGAAGAAAGCGAAACAGCAAAAACCCATCGTCGTAAAATCTACAATACGAGTTTCGCCACTGCTTCAAACCGTCGGTGAGCCTTCTCCTCCAAAGAAACGAGGGCGAGGTCCTGGCAGGAAGAAGAAAGGAGATCCTTTTGAAGCAAATGACTTAATTGTTCCACAGCGTGAGGCAGCGAAAAAGGCGAGCGAGAGTATTCGCACTGTTAAGAATTTGAAAGGAAAAGAAGGTGCTGCTGGTGGAGACGGTGGGGATAGTCCAGCTCCTGTCTCAGTCAAGGAGCTCCCACCTAAAACTAAGCTGAAGGAGCAGGATACAATTTCAGAAGATGAAAAACCAAAAATACGGCGAAAACCATCCACTGCAGATCGAAAAGATCAAAAACCAACTCGGAAGTACAAAACCAAAGGGCAAGCGTCACCAACTTCTGAACCGCGTGGCAGTGATCTGGATGAGGATGCCGCAGCTGCTGTTTCGATTGTTCCTCAACGTCAGGCTGCCAAGAAAGCTGCTGAACATATACGATCATGTCAAAGTACTATTGTTGCAGCTAGACTTGTAATTGAGGATGAGATGGAGGCATCATTGAAGAAATCCAAACAGGAGAGGAATAATAAAATTTTCAAAGGAGAGAAGTCTCCCACTCGGTCGAGACCATCATCTTCTTTACCTGCTGGGGATACGGATCTTGATGAAAATGAAAAGAAAGTTTCTATTGAAAAGATATCCAAAAGTAATGAAAAATCCACTCCCAAAGGTAATGTATCATAACTAGCCATTTTTTTCACAATCAATAGGCAAAATACTAAGGATAGACTTCTTGTCGTTTTAGGCATCGGAGCTACTCGTGGAATCAAGAGCAGGAAAGAGGCGTGTCCTTCAAAAGAAGAGTCAAAGGATGCCGGCTGGCCCTTTCTTGACAAGGGGTCGCAGTCGGCGTGTCGACGAAGTAGAGAGCGGACTTCAAGTTCCAGTTCCAGTAGCAGCGATTCCTCAAGCTCGTCGGGTTCATCCTCCTCCAGTCGCTCCTCCTCATCCTCGTCCCGTTCGTCAACACCAGCGTCTGCGTCCCCAGTTCGATCCCAACCCCTCCCAGTCTCTGTCCAACCGATCTCTGGAGCAGGGCCAGGTAAGAAGCTTAAAACTTCCGAGCGGTTCCCGAACAATAGAGATCGGACGGACGCTTCTCCGAGAGCGAAACCTTTCCCCAAGGATAGTAGACCTTCAGCGACTGGACCAAGGCGAGGTCCACTTCCAAGTTCACGGACGTCTTCTCCAGAACAGTCGAACAAGACCACAGCCTCAGTCTCCCCAGGGAAGAAGAAACAGCATACCCCGATTACGAGCCAGAGTAGCATCGCCACCAGGTGTCCTACCCGTCGTCTCTCCAGTCCAACTTCCACCTCTGAGGTCAAACAGGAAGAGAAGAGTGGAAGAGGAAAGGGAGAACCAGCAGAGAGTAAAGAAGAAAAAACTGTCACCACCTCCACAAAGCCCAAGAAAACTCCGCCCCCGTTGATACGAGATCAACTGGCCCTCTCCTCAGACTCAGAGGATGAAGTTCTGGATAAAAAGCTTGAGTCTCCGGTGAAAATTCGTGGAAGAAGTCATTCTCGATCCTCAATCTCTAACCAGTCACCCGATATTAAAAATCGACCGATGCCGAAAACAAAAAAGAGGGAATTGGGCATACTCTCTGAAGATTCCGGTAATGCCGATGAGAAGGAGAACTCATGCATCTCACCTAGTCCAGCTGACTCTCCACGAAAAACTCCAAAAGCTACTGTACCTGCTTCAACACCACTCCTGTCTCCGTTAGCACCGGTTGGGGAAAACAAGGAACCACCTGCTCCTGTTCAGTCCACGGCAGAAACGGAGCCTGAGTCGAAAAGGCCAAGGTTAGACTCTCCCTCGTCATCAACAACCGCTACGCAAGTACAGAGTTTGTCACCATTGGTAGTCAGTGCTGCACAATCCATGCCCAAGTCAATTTTCTCTCCGGTGGTGTCAATGGGACAGGGGAATTCGGAACTTGCGGATTTCGATAACGATCTCTATGACTTGGCTCGAACAGTTTCAGCAGACTACTCTCGCCAGCTGGATGAGCAGGGGAAGAGTGAAGGATCACTGTCCTTCTCATTTTCGCAAGATTTGCTATCTCGTGAGGATAACAAAGAAGATTCAGCAATGGCAACAATGAATCTCGTGGAGAAGTTAAGGTTGCAACATCTCCGGAAATCAGGAGTGAACCAGAGGCCATCGCTCGACGGAAACGGAGAGTATGACGATGTCACTTCAGATGAGCCACCCAAAAGTCCAGTTGAATCTCTGAATAAGTTTGACCAATCCGTTCCGTCAGTTCGGACCAATGATGAGATGGCGGAGAAAAATATTACCTGTGATCTCTTAGTAACTCCCAGTAAAAATCTATCATGCTCGAGTCCAGACAGGACGAAGCCTCCTGTTGGAGATGAGAGGTGGATCCCACCGAGTAACTTTTCTCACCAGTCTCATCAAATCTACGCTGGTGTGGAAAAAATTGTGGATAAAACCGGTGAAGGTGGCCTTCAAAACTCTTCCCTAGCCCACAACCACCAGCAGCAGCAAAACTTCCAAGCCTCCCACTTACAGTTGCCCCATCATGTCCTGAAGGAGGAAATGGCTCCGTCACCTGAAACGATGCAATCTGGAAAGGATTTCAACCGTGGAATTATTCAGCCACATCATCATGCACAACACGGCCATCATCCTCTCCTGATTCAAACTACGTCGGAGCAGCAGAATCCCGTCTCGTTGAGCACAACGATAAGCCCTTGCATTCCACCAAGTTTACCAGCAGAGCTCACGGCTGCTTACGCTGGAACTGGGGGCACGCCTCTCCATCCTCAAAACTATCACAAAGGTCCCCATTTTCTTCCGTATCCTGTCAACTCAAGTCTTGCCAATGTCTCGTCACTCGCGAGTGGAAATCTGCCGTTCTTCCATACCCAGGTACCAATGCCGAAATCTTCGCCAAAGGTTTCAGTTGTTGCACCTCTGGCCTCACCAAAGAACTCCTACCCCCTCCAATTTGCTCACCACTTCGGGAATTTGCAAGGAAATCTCTCTGGTATCTCAGGCTTGGAGTCATCTGCAATGCTCTCACCTTCGGATCCTAATCGCACGAGAGTCTCTGAAACTAATCAATTAGTTGTAACAGCATCTGGAATGCCACCCCTTTCCAAACCACCGCTCACATCCCCATCTCTTCTTCTCTCCTCTAACAATGCTCTAAGTGCACCGGGTCCTCCCCCGCAACAGTCGACAGTTGCTCAAATCATAGAAAGTGTAATACAAGCGTCAAACAATCACTCAGCTCATAGCACCAGTAATCCTCACCAGCATATTGGAGGACTCGGAAGTAACACAGCCGGAATGAATTTTCATGCTGGAGTTAATCACTTCCAAAACTTTATTAGTAATTCCAATACTCCAGTACCATCGAAAGCAATTTCTTCTCATAGTCCGGTAGTAACCAAGATCAAGTCACCGGTCCGATCACCAACACCCCAAAAACAGCCTACTCCAACCCATGCATCTTCCGTCTCAGATTTCACTGCTGTCCTATCCAACAAGACAAATGAGAACATACCTCCACAAAAGATCACGCCGACTAGGGACTATTCTCCATTAGTTCTTACTCCAAACAACAGCGTTGCCGTCAGCCCTAAAGGCCCAGGAGCAGCAGTCAGAGCCAGACGTCCAACTACTCCCAAAGTAAAAGAAAAAGCAGAAGAAACAAGTCCAAAGGTACGAGGCCGTGGAGAGAGAAAAGTTAGTGGAGCATCACCTGGTCGCGTCTCGAAGGGATCAACTACGCCACGTCGGGCTGCTGGCCGTGGAAAGTGCAAAGGGAAAAATGTCGTCGTTCGAAAGGATCTGGCCGGCACTGTCTATGACATAGATTTTGACGAATTTGAAGAGAATACAGAGGACAAGTTTGATTTGCGGAGTCTCCGTGACCGAAGAAAGTCCAGTGACGTCCATGGTGGAGAGTTTCGAAAATCGGAGAGAGAGAGCTCAGGAGAAAGTCCGGCTCGAATTGAGAAACAATCCCCGAGACAGAGAGCTAGCGAGAGCGAAATGGGTTTGACTTACCGCAAGGTTTCTGCTACTGCTCCACTGGACATGAGAACATACGATGCAGTTCTTGAGGGTGGAGTGAGCGAGAGCCTTCTGACTAAAGCTGGATTTCCAATGGCTAAAGACCCTTCATCCGCTGAGTTCGCCTCTCTTTTCATGACTAATCTCTCAGCAGCTGGTGAAAAGGATTTGGACGAATTGGATAAGACATTCGAGGCACTGTCGTCTCCAAAATTACCTGTAACAGCTGTAGCTCAACACCCCGTGAATAATATTGGAATTCACCCAAGGGCTAGTCATATTCAAAATTTTACAAGCTCGATTTTTGGACCAGGTGGTGACTCGAGCCTTTCCAGCTCCAAAGACTCTTTTACCACGACATTCTCTGAGGACAATCATTCAAGAAATCAGCTTAAAGTAAAAATCAAAGGACCATTTCTGGATGCGAACTATAGCTCTCACTCCATTGCTGCACCTAGTTACCATCAGCAGACTCCTCATCTGCACCATCTTCATCCTGAGCCTTCTTCAATAATGAATGTTACGCCAAGTATGAACACTCCATCAAATATCCGCCGAATGCGGAAGAAGGAACTCCTGAGACAGTACTGCAACCAGGATATGAATATGGATGGAAGGTATACAAATCCGCAGCTGGGTGGGGATTTCGCAATGGCTGGCCCACATTTTCATCCTTATGGTCGAGCTGTAATTACAATCCCAAAAGCAGTAGCTTCTATGGCGAACATACCCTTAGGAAAGGATGACTATGGATTGGATCCAACTGACCTTGGCCCATTAGTCACTTCACCTCCCGTCCCAGTTCAAGAGAAGAAGAAGAGGAGTCGAGGAGTGAATCGGGAAATGGCAGCCCTCGGTCTCATTGATGTCACACCGAAGGGGGAAAGGTGGAGAGATTTCCCAGATCCACCGGTTGAGCCTAATTCGAGGAAGAGAGTAAGAGCTGCCGCTAAACCAAACAGAAGTACGTTCATCCCCCCAACACTAGTAGAGGGAGCGGAGTCTGGACGAGGAGTGCCGGGTTCATCTGGATCCACCCCTACCGTTGTCACCGCGGTTAATCACCCAACACCAAAGCTCAAAATCAAATTTGCTGATCTCCAGTCGTCTTCAGCTACTGTTACTACTACGCCTACGTCCAATAACACCGAAGCGAATCATTTCGATGCTTCCGACGGGGATGCTCCAGCGAAGAAGGCCAAAGGTCGACCACCAAAGAAACGCAGGATCTCTGAAATTCCGACTCCGGCTCCTGCTATGGAAGAGTTGAAGCGCCAGAGTCTCATGTTCCGTGAGATGATCATGAAGGATTTCGATAGTGCAACTGATCGTGGGTCCAGTAAGAAAAAGAAGAAGTCAAAGAAGAGTAAGCGGGGTATGGAGGGTGAAACTGATGACTCGAATCGTTCCAAATCACCGGAAGTCAAAATTATTACGGCCTCTGGTCCAAAACTCATTTTTCGGTTTGGAAAGAATCGGAGTATGAGCATAGCAAGCAGCGACTCTCCCCTCAATAATAATAACGTTGATGGCGGGAAGAAGGAGAATGGACCTGTCGAGGGACCACCGCTTGATGAGAAAGGACATGCCAGTGGTGATCAAGATTCCGGATTTACTGGTAGCAGCGAAGGGAGTGGTGGAAGTTGGGCACCTCCTCCCAACTCTTCCTATACAACGAAGCTGGCGATGACTGCATTTCTTGGGATGAGCTCTAGTGGTAAGCAAAATCATAAGAGGAGTGATGAGACTGAAGGTGTAGAGAAGGCAGAGCCTAAGAAGGAACCTGGAGTACCAATAGCAGCTGAAGATGCAACGGCATCTGGGAATGATCCTACCCTACTCAAATTCAAGCCTGATCTAGTCGTACCATCCACCTCAGCTTCTTCTGCGACCTTTCCAACACTCTCCAAGGGTGCTCATGACAAGTTGCTTCCCATCCGTCTTAAACTCCACCGCTGCTACGAGGGCTATGCAACAAAGAAGGAAGTTGACAGGGAGAATACAAATCCTAAACCATCAGATAGCTGCGAAGTGAGATAATCCCGGCAAGAATTTATTAGTAAGGACATAATTTCTTGAAGTTGACAAAATCTATTTACGGAATTGTTAATGGCTCATCTTCATCCAGACTTAAAACGTCTCTATCGAATTCAAAGTTTCGTGACTTGTTCAAAGAAGCAAAATATTAAAGTATGTTAAATTTTCTCCTGCCTTCATTGGCACTATGATTTTTTTTAATTCCCGTGGCTGTTTCTAGTTTTCCTAAAACTGGTTAAGTTTTCTAAGGACGTCAGCTTTTTCTCAGAGCTGTTGTACTTCCTGTAATCACTTTCAATGTTCTAATTGGGTTTGTAATATCAAAGGATTGCCACAAAATCTCAACCCTTCCTGTTTTCTACTAATTGGTCAGTAATTTAGCTTAAGTCTATGATAACTTACTCTCAGTAATTTCGTGTGATTAATTGGAGATTTTTGAGAAGCAGCTTTTCCCTGGATTGATGACATGGGTGCGTACCTTAGGTTAAGAAAATTTTTAAGGAAACAAAAGCGTTGTGAGTGAAACCAATGGAATCGTATTTATTACCCATAGAATATTTCTATTCTTAAAATTAGACGATCATTGATGGTCTAACTCCTAAAATTAATTATTCAACTCTTGTTCTCTTGTAGGCACTTCGTGTTCTAAACTCTTTCGAAGGGATTAGAAGGGAGTAAAGGAAAGGAGAGAATTTATTTTTTAATTTTAATTTTTTACCACTGTACCATTTTAAACAGGAATGTGATACCTCAGTTTACTTTTTATTTTTTAATGGAGTTATTAGCTAGGAGCTATTGAACAAGAGCGAAAAATCCAAGTCGCCATTTGTAATCCTCGCAGTATTTGAACTTATATTATAAGCGAATTTTAAAATTCCAACTTTCGTGTTAAGCTTCTTTTTATTTTGTTTCATATTTGTAACAAGTGTTTTCCTGTTGATCGTCACTTTCTCTGGAAATGTAAAGATGTTCAGCTGTACATGTAAACTGTAAACTAATTGTACATTTATGTCCTCCTCCCCTACATTAAGAATGTTTGGACTGCCAAAAAAATATTACGTAAAATAGATGGGAGTTTTGTGAATTGAATCCCATTTTTTTTTTGTAAAAAGTGTTGCACTGAATCAAGCAGCGATTATCAAGAAAATAATAACAATAATAACTCTAGTAATAATAATAGTAGTCTTAAGTAATTCTAGAATCCTGACAAGAATTTCTTAGTACTTGAACATGAGGTGTACATTTTTAAAGTAGTTGTCGTTAGATTTAGGAATATTATTTAGATTTAATCTTCCGAGAAATGGAATTGCGCGGAATAAATTCCCACGCTCCTCGTCTAGTAAGTAGAAAACTTATACTTAGCACTAAGTAATTACGAGTATGGATTTTTTTCGTTTTGTCAAATGTTTTTATGATAAAAAATTAAACCTTAGAAATTACTCATATAACTCTAAAAACAATCTAATCATCCACTAAAACTTATAAAACCAATTTGTTGTTGTTGATGTATTGCGTACGAGTAAAAACCTCTCTAGCAGGAGAGGAGTTTACTAAAACTTTTTTTTTCAAATCTCCGGTATTAATGACTTATCCAAAATAAATTATGAAAAAAAGTAAAGCATTTAAATGAAAGTGGAGAAAATCGGTATAGTCTTTCATTCTTTTGTCCTATAAGAAAAATATAGCAGCAGTCAGGATTTCAGAAGCATCTGAGATTTTCTCAATACGAAATTCTCATTTAATCATTTTTTTAAGTTAGGTAGTGTGT
The DNA here is from genome assembly GCA_019776545.1 of Brachystomella parvula. Taxonomy (NCBI): domain Eukaryota; kingdom Metazoa; phylum Arthropoda; class Collembola; order Poduromorpha; family Brachystomellidae; genus Brachystomella; species Brachystomella parvula. The sequence goes on along the minus strand of JABASM010001551.1, from coordinate 1,199 downwards.
GATTATTCTGTAATCGGATCGCATGAGATTTGGAAATTTTAACTCGATATTCGAATGAAATCGATCTGAAGAAACGCAGAAAATCTGCTGGAAAACATTGAGTTGTGAATGTCCTGAACCTCATTAGTCTTCAATCCTCTTCCATTCGATTTACGGATTATTCTCTATTTCCCTTTCTACTATAATTGATTCTCTATTGAAACAATTATTCATTGTGATCTGACAACTATTCTAGCCTCAGTCCCTGGCCAAGTCACTAGGGAGAAAGGAATTTTCAGCATCATGACCTTATTTTTATTTTTGAAAACTTAGTTGCACAGTTGGCAATTAACAATTTTAATTCAGTTCAACTCTATCAAATTTGTTACTCCTAAAGAAGTTTTGAGGAAATTTCCAAAACAGTTTGAAGAAAATTGAAATTTTTAATTGGTTTCAAAGTGCTTGAGAGTGGGAAAAAAGGAGCCAGAGCATCTGCAATTGGGAATTCATGGGAAATATGGAGGAAGAACTTCAGAATGATCTTAGCAGTGCACCTTCAGTTATAAATTTACTGAAGGATTGGATTCTTCCTGTAAGATAATGAATTCTGATTGGCTCTCCCTAAGTCCACGTGGAAATGGCATTGATAACCATAATAATTGCGAAAGACTGATGAACAAGTTTTATTTGTTTATTTTGCTTTCTTCCTTGTGAGAATGGCGAGAATCGATTATAGGACATTATTGTGATGGTATGGTTATTTTACCGAATTCTTTTTTTTCTCAGCCATTACAATTTTTAATACTTTCACTTTTTCTTATTAAAATCGGGAAAGTAAGCAACAGCATCTTTGATTTTTCCTTGTTCCTCTGATGAGAGGAAAATATTGCTCGGCTTTCAGGTTTTGTGATTTTGACAGAGTGAGAGCGTGGCGGCGGTGGTTTAGGACTAGACTTTTTTCACTAGCTTTTTTCCCAAGCTTTCTCCCCTTTCTCCATAGACGACCACCCGTCTCAGCCTTGTGTGTGGGTATTGTGATGCCCTAGAGAAAGTTCATGCGTCATGGAGCTATACGAGAATTTCCCTGGAATGAAATCAATATAACCGAAAAGTATGGGTTTCATGATTTAGTCGTAAAGTGAGGCGTGAGTTCGGTAGTTCAGCTCTTGGGGTGTGAAAATTAAGAAGGGAACCAGTCAATTTCCTTTTTTATTGAGTGT
>JABASM010001549.1:0-13984 GCA_019776545.1 Brachystomella parvula | reverse complement strand
ATAGTGTATATGTACTCATAGTGTATATGTACTCATAGTGTATATGTGCTTATAGTGTATATGTACTCATAGTGCATATGTGCTTATAGTGCATATGTGCATATGATACGCTCACGCTATTACCTACTGCGTGCTTGCACGGTTTATTTATTCTCTGCATCTTGTTTCTTTATCCTCAGAACATCATTATCAAGATTTTCCTTCCTAATCTACATATGGGAGTAGACTAGTGTATCCATTCAGTAGTAAAATCCTTTAGCTTTCTCCCTGAGATGATCCTGGGGGATGAGGATGAGAAGTAAACGCTGAAGCGGAAAACCAGATCATCTCACCGATAAATCCTTCCTTTCCTCTAACTTTTATACACCTGCCGACAATGAAAAGGTAGAAAGAATCCTCAACCTGAATATTGGATTTGTAGAGGCTTCATTCGTATACAACAGAATTCCTAATCAATTTTTCTCCTCTTTTTACCCTTACAGGAATTCCAAGAAGAGAAAGCAGTGAAAGTTGACTTTTTTTCAGAGCGGAGTGATGGATCTCCGGAATGAGATTAAGCTAATTCCTTTACCGTGATATGGGAGAACCGAGCACGAGTACTGGTGGTGGGGGAAGTGGGGCTGAGGGTGGGAAGAAAAGTGATGAGATGGATACCTCATCCATGACAGCAGATGAACTGAAGTCATTCATTGACACGGGGAGGACGGGTCGAAGGAATGCACTACCGGATGTCACAGAGCAAAATGTCATTACAACCTCAACAGCTGATATGGCCGATGCCCTCAATTCCCTCTCCTTTCAATCAGGTAAAAAACTCTTGGAAAATATCTTTCCGGATGACAAAGATCTGCGGAACGTCGGCGTCCCTCTGTAACGTTTTCTTATTTTCCAAGTTTTTTATTCGGAGTTTTTTTTCGATCTCGTTCCAAATATTATTTTTTAAATAAAGAAATTTTTCCCTGTAGTACTGTAAACGATTTTTGAGGGATAAAAAAATGGGGGGTTTTTATTGATAAACTTCAAGTGGCCCAGGGTAGTTCTTCTGGATGGCTCGGCTTCCATGATTTTCAAAAAAAAGTATCAAGCTTCAAGCTTTGTTTCTCGCATGGTGCGCCCTCTGGGTTTGCTTTAAATCTTTATTAATTTAATTAACGCTTGGTTATTTTCAGGGGGTGAACCATCGCCGTCTTGCAGTACTTCAAAATCATCCTGATGCGTGAATACGGATGGACATGAATGAGCATGGATTCCCCTTAATTTTTTACGTCCACTACTCCCCCACCTCTTTGCCATTTCATTTTCATGGAAGAAGAGAAGCTGGTCCAGCATTTTCTAGCATCTGAAGACAACGCTGCTTAAAATAATCCTAAAAAAAACTTGGAGGAGGCGAACCCTAATTTTTATTTTAAAAATCTTCCGCACTTCACTTTCCATCTTTAGGAACTTATAGCTCATTATTTTAATTTTAATAATATTACGAAGCTCCACTTTTTCTTGGGAACGATAAAAGGGATGTGAAACGAAAGGATGGAGCGAAATGCTTCTTGGCGTAATTTACGCAGGCGTAGAAAACCAAGTACATTATTACTTAATTGTTCTTAACGCAACTATAGACGCTAGAAGAAATTATTAACTTTGAAAAGATTAAATAAAAAAAAGTTCCTCTACCAAATCTCACCAAGTGACAGGAATTCTGAAATCCTAATTCCAATTTTCTCTCTCAGAAAGAAAAAAAAAGCTTGGGGTATTAATCCTACAGCCCAAATACTTGGATTCTGTTTCCACGGAAGCCGCTGGTTAAACAGGCTTTGAGTTTTAGAAAAAAAATTTGTTACAAATTAGGTTAAGGTTAACAGTTTTTTTTTCAGTTTAGTTTCGCATTAGCTTTTAGCGGGGGAGCAAATTTTTGTAACGCATTTTTGTAATACATTTTTTCGTAACATTTTTTGTAACCCCTCGTAAACGTGGAACGAAGCTGAGACCTTGAGCTTGAGTGAACTAGGAATGGCAGCACAGGGTCGACTCAAAGGGCAGCTGGCCAAGCGTCAGCAAATGACGAACATAGCTGAGGAGCTCAGCCTCCGGTGTCATTTTTCACAGGAAGAGGTAGGGCGATTTAAAATTCCGCCATCTTCTTCATTAGTAAAATTTGTTTGAGCCTGAAATATTCCTCTACTCTTACAAAGTGCATGGCCCTCCTCCACGCCCATGATAATTTAGTCTACCGTGGGAAATTGGATCGTGGGAGGTTCCGTGAGTTCTTCAACTCCTGCTTTGAGATCACAGATGACCTTATGCTGGATCTCCTCTTCCGTGCCTTTGATCGAAATGCCGATGGGACTGTGAGTTAATTACGACTGAATTATTCATTCAAAGACTCCCTGCCAGCTCCCCTTCATTTACAAAAATTAACAACTTAGGTTCTTAGGTAGTATACTATCTGTTTCTCTTATTTTTCGATTTTAATTATAAGGTTGATCAAGTTGAGTTTGTAATTGGGCTCTCATGGATGATTCGTGGAACAATGGATCAGCAGACGGAATTTTGCTACTTGGTCTATGACATGAACGGTGACGGCTCACTGGCTCGTGAGGAATTGTATCAATGTCTCAAGGGGTGCCTCCAACCTGGTTTTGGATTTGAACCGGAAGAAATCGATGAAGCTGAGAGGGCAAGTTACCTTTTGGGTTCCAATTCCGAAAAATAAACCAATGAAACTAAGTTTGAGTTTTTTGTCTCCAGGATATTGTGGAATTGGCAATGAAAAAATTGGATTATGGTTAAATTCAAATTAAACTCGTTTTTTTAAAAAAAATAGCTACAGAAGAGTAAGGCTGAAATCAATTTTTCAGATCACGACGGGCAGATCACGTTCGAAGATTTTCAAAATGCTGTTAAGACGGATCCACTCCTTGTAATTTCCTGTGGAGAATGCTTGCCTAGTGCAAGTTGCCTTGCTCGCTTCCTTTATACCATCACTGAAGACTACCGAAGTTATTCTGGACCTCTCATGGGTAATCAAGAAGCATAAAATTCTCTTGGAGTTTTTTATTAATTTTCAAATACACAGACTCAACTATTCGATTTCGAGCAAATTCTGCTCGATTTCGAAGATCTTCTCGCGTCCTTCCTGGTCAGCTTGGTGGTGGGTAATCCTCTTAGCCAAAACCCTAAAAATTCGGGAATATCAACAGCTTCTAGAATCTCAAGAGCAAAATTCTAGTACGAACTCAATTCAAAATAATTTTATCATCTCAGTCAGTGGTGTAGGGAAAAAACCGTTTCTACAGACAAAAAAAATCAATGTATAAAAAATGAGTGTCGGTTCAAGAATTCAATAAACTTAATTTTATTGGATCAAAATTTTCCTTAACTTTTACTTGTATTGAATTCGTGGAAATTCCAAGCTTTCTCATTGGGTGACAGATCAAGAATATCCATTTCCAGGAGCCGCTTGAACAGAATTGGATTGCTGCATGAAAAGGTGAGTGTGGTAGCCTTTAACATAGTTTCAAACGAAAATTGTTCACGCCCTTGTGATACACTCGCCCACTGACACCTCTCATCAGCAATTATAAAATCGATGGAAATTACATGCTGGAAAACACGGAGCCATTGTGTTCTATATATTCCAAAATCTTTCCGCCACACCGCTTTTTCGATTTAATTTCACCAGAGGAAAATTTATTTGGGAAAACGGCGGGATTCAGAATTGTTAACACGGTTCTGGGTCATTAACAGGCCTAATTAAAAATCTCGCATTCTTAGAGTGAGCGCTTATAAAAATGCCCCGAAAATTTCTGGATTTCAGTTCAGAACTCGTCGCTGGTTTCCTTTAGACTCAATCCTGAATTTTTTAAGTCTCGAGCTTGATTTGATTGTAAAATGCTGAGCCAAGTTGGAATTTCTGCAGTAAGCGGGACAATGAGCTTTGCTTGTGCCTTCGGGCTCTTCCCCTATCGCTGGGACGCTGACAAATTCCAACTGGCCCCAGAGAGAAGGAAATGGAAGATTGCTTTGCATAATTTCCATCGTACTTACATGTTCGTACTTTGGATAAACGTTTCCCTCAAATTTTTTCTCAATTCAAAGAGCTTGGACGTCCCACCGCAAGTTCGGGTAAGCTATGTCTACAGCCTTTTTCCTGCTTGCCTTTGAGGAAATTCCTGAGGAAAGTTGATTAAAAGCTAAATTCCCCTAGGTTCTTCACTTGGTCTGGGCCCTTGGATACACGCTCACAATTTGCTGCTACCTCCAGTTCAGCCTCAAGTACAATGAAACTCTCAATTTTGCAAATTCACTTTTCGCCTATATTACTGAAACTGAAGAAAGAATGAAAAGTAAATAATTTAAATCTAAAATATTTTCTAAATATTTTCATTTTTCTTAAGAGCTGCTATTTTATTAACAAAAAAATTTAGCATCTAAAAAAGGGGAAATCGTTGATGTGACTGGCTACGTCTTGATGAGCACTTTTCTATTGTTTCTCAACCCGCCTTGCCACGCTGCAGCCGTGATCCATACTCCCTGCGCCCCGAATTTCGTCAGCTCCCTGGTCTTCACTTGCAGACACACGGTCGAGGACACCCACTACTTTTACGAAAAAATCCCTTGGATCATCGCTGAGAATTTCGTTATTTCAAATTTCCTTTTTACGTGGTCCTTTAACTGGACCATGGTTTTTCTTGGAATGGCATGGATTCGTCAGGAACTGAAATCTCTAAGGTAAGTTCTTAAAAATGAAACTTTAAATTTTTGGTGCGGGCTTTCAAAGCGAGAAATTCTTGATTTTTTTTCAGCACGGAGAGAGCAAGGATCAAGGAATGGGGGCCAGGAAATAGGGACGCCCCAGAGCTACTCGCACTTGGCGTGTCCTACAGGAGAATCGAGTGTCGCATGAAGTCCATCAACGAATCCTTCAAATTCTACTTGGCTTGGTTCCCATCAATCCTCATGGGAATCGTGGCTCTCCTCCTCTACGGCTCGATTAAGCTCTGGAACATTCCATTCTTCACCTACGTCAACTTCCCTACCTGCGCTCTTCGCTGCGTATTTGAGTCCATGACGCCATTGGCGATTTCAGGGGATGTGAGCAAGGAGAGCTTAAGCTTTCTTCAGAAGCTGAAGGAGGATATTCTTCGGAAGCCCAGAGGCAAAAAGGAAAAGACAGAACTTCTCTACAGCCAAAAATCCTGTTTTGGAATCAAATGCACTGCAGGATCACTCTACAGTTTTGAAAAAACAATTTTCCTTGTCACCGTTCATAACTGCGCGCAGCTCACGCTTAACCTGCTTCTTGTCTGGGCGTAAATTCCAATCTGTCGCCAGCATTGCAGTGCAAAACGGTTTCTGGATCCAACCAAGGCAGGTCAACGAAAAAAAAATTAGTCATGGCGACAATGCCACAAATAGTGATGATAGGTTGCTTGAAAAAAAAAATAGGAAAAAAAATATTGCATACAATTCTCGTTAGTTAAAATTCCCTAGTAAAAAGTGTTGGATTTTAGATCAATAAAATGTCAGAAGATGATATCAAAAGGGTGCACCCAGATTCTGACCCTCACATTTTAAAAAATAGATCCGAACACGATGAGGACAAATCAGAATCCATCATCACCACCTCCACTACCACAGTAGCTGAAGTCCATTCAACCCCTCCCCTTCCCATTCAAGACCAAGAACCAATCACAGAGCAAATAAGAATAGAACCTTCAGTGACACAAATAGAGAAATCTAAGGAGAGGCCCCAGACGCAACCTTTTTTTAAAAACTACACATTTTTTGAGGACAAAATTGAGATAGTGAAAAAAAATCCACTAGCTCGGAAATCTGTTACAAAAAAATTGAAATTCTTAACAGAAACGTAAGCATAAGTTCTTATCCTACTTCGCTTCAGTAATTCTATGCCTACTAGATGGAAACTCGATGGGAATAAAAACTATGCTCGGTTATCTAAAACTAAGGAGTTTCTCGTTCCAAGCCTGGACTTAGATGGAGAAGACCTGGACGAACTCTATGGTGACCCCTACCCTCCTATAAATTTCCCGATTTCCTTGACCTACTTTTTTTTATACAATAGGGCATTACCTTCAGCCGGCCCCCGAGAGGTAAGACAGAGTCTTGTATTGAAATGATATCGGAATGCGGTGGTAATTCAGCTCACTCTAAAGCCTAGATGGAGCAGAACGAGGAGAATCGTGGGATTCCTGTTCTTTGGAGTCCGAAAACGGGTACCTTTGGTTCATTTCCCAGACGAAGGTTAAATCCTAGCAACTCTTAATTCATAATTTCTAGCAATGGCCTGTAATTAATTGCTATTTTATTCTTCAGTCGTTCAAAAAGCGGAAACTGATCAAAGGGATGGTGAGACTATGGGTAAACAACGGGAAGTAAAGCGAACTCAAAAAAATAGGGAGCGTCTCTCAGCCCTCCTCTATCCTGACATGAGCGAGGAAGACAGAAGGAAAGAAGATGCAAGAATTTACACAGTGAACTCTGATGACCTCCCGTTTCCACCGTAAGCCCGACAGTTAATGAGCTAAGATTTCTGCACTGCATTTTTGACTTACGTGTGACCTTGACCGATTTCGGCCTTCCTGAGCTTAATTGGCTGTTGCTGTTAGTAGCAGGTTTAGTGGACATTTAGTGGATAACCATGCCCGCTGTCCACTAAACCTGTCAGTTGACCTCAGATAGGCCAAAATCAATCAGGGTCACTCAAGGTCAGCCAAATGCAGTGCACGAACCTAGCTTATTCGATGCATGCTGCATTGATACCATAGTGATTGATGACTGTGTCTTGTATTGCCAGCATCCTCTTCAGTTGCTGCTGCAATAGAAAAAAGAAGCGAGTTTTTAGTTCAGAGGAATTGAAGCAGTAAGTTTTTTTTGCACATTTTCTTACATTCTGAACTTGATATTTCCATGTCCAGAGAGCCGCTGGTGGAGTACTCCCACAAGTTTAAAGCGACGGAGCAGAAGCTCTGCAGGGTTTTAGATGCTATTGAAGATTTTGTAGCCGGAAATACGAGGACGGTTGACTACACGTTAGGAGTGATAGGACTCGTCGTAGACGGTGCTGCACCTGTGATAATCGAAGGATCCACTCCTACTCCTGCAATGATTGGAAGTAAGTCAGAGGTCACGATACAGCAGTTCAACCATATAGCTGCTGGAATTTGGTTCTTTACCTTTGCCATTGAGGAACTGTTTCAAAAAGGCTACGCAGCTCCAACTAGGAAAGAATTTGACGTGAGCCTCCAGAATCTGGAAAAAAAAAAAAAAAAAACATCTGAGTTTTTGATTACATTCTACAGGACTTAATTTTCGAGTTTATCAATCTAGCAGCTATTGCTGACCGAGTGGCAAAGCGTACCGTCATATACTCCCAACTCCATGCAGCATTTGGAGAAACAGCAATGTCCCGTCTACGTTCCGCCACTGATCGTCTGGACATTGATTCAGAAGTTATGAAGAGTTTTGAAGTTCAGCCTCCTGCTAAATTAGGTCACGCCCTTAAGATAACAGTCCCTGACGATTCTAGAGGAGAAAAATACTTCAAAATTGTGACACGACCTTGGTTTACAAGCCCAGTGCCAAAGGGAGAGAATCCATGGATCAACTTTTGTAGTAAATCAAAAGACTTTAAGCTTGATTACCTTACAAACTTCCTTAACCAGCTTCGCCATCGGATGGTAACCCTCAACGTCCAAATGCGGTTCCTCACTGATGACATGTTCGAAAGGAACCCTGGGTCAAGGCGTGTCCGTGGGAGGCAGCAAGAGCCCTTTCTCTCTGCCCTTAACTCACTCGACCTCGTCGCCTATAGATTCTCCGTCTTTAAAGAGACAACTCCCCGCTACCAACGAGGGGTACTGAAAACAATGGAAGGAGTTGCAGCTGATGTCCATGAGCTCATAACTAAAGGAGAGAGAATCATTCAGGCAATTGTGGAAATAAGGGACATGGTAGAACTAGCCGTGAGTTACATGGAGGAAGCTTACGAAATTGATTTCCACGGCCTGCTCCCAGAAGACCTTGAGTTCAACATGTCGAAGCAGAAGGGCTGTGCTGGATGCTGCAACTGCTTCCTTGGGGATGACAGCGTTGTAGCTCCATCACCAGGATTCAATGCCGAGGACTTCTTCAATGTGACCTACCCTTCGTCTCTCCAGCAGCAGTCCATGGTCTATTCTAAAACAGGAGACGAGTTTGCAATTCAGTAAGGCATTATTGGAATTCCAGGTTTAAGAATAGTGAATTTAATAGCACCATTTATATAAAGGCCAGCCAAAGCGAATGACAAGAAACGAGGGAGAATTTCCTTCGGTGGAGATGGTAGTAGTCAGAGGATTACTGCTTCACAGGAAAGCCTAGCCCAACTGGGCCCTGCCCACGGAAAGGGTGGAGTCTGGGATGACCTGACCCATGCTGATATTTCTGAGTTGAAGGATCAAGTGACGTCAAGCAATCCAGATACAGCTCTTCGACCGGCACTTATCCAAGAAGTTAATAAGAGGCAGGAAATGAAGAGGAAGCTGACTGCAACGTATGCAAGGGGAAGCGGCATGCGTACCTCTCGTTAAGGCATAAGGCACTGAGTCAAATATTGGAAAAAATTAACTTAACTTCGGGAAAAACTGCAAACCACCTTCATTTTATGCTTCCCAATGCTTGCTGGAGATTGTAAATTGTATTGCTAGAATTCTTAGCTTCGCTTGATTCCCAATTCAGCCTCTCAGGTTAGAAACTTAAAGTACTACCGTACCACTAGTATTTAAATGTTGAGTACAGGTCTTACTGACTGCTGAGTACTGCACAGAAAGAATTCGGTAAAGAACAAAGTGCAGGCCGGCTGGTAGAGAAAATTCAAATAAAGGCGGCTAAAGTCGAACCCTTCCTACCTCCAGTGTTTGGAATCGCTCCATGAGCCGCTCCTGAATTTAACCCCCATAAGTGCACGGAAAATGAGCGATGTGCGGCTACTGCCTACCTCCTTAGTCCCAGTAATGCCAAGTTTTCATGAACAGAATCATTCTTTGTCTTTGTAAAATTATGGGAGCCCAATACAACTTTACAAGAAGAGTTTTATGACCTTAGCTCAGTTTTTAATGAAGACTCGAATCATGAAGGTCGTTTCTTCCAGAATTCGAACTGCTTGCACCTGTGGAGGTCAGAAAAGGTTAGCCACTTGACCTCACGGATTTGGACAAACGATACAACCGAAAGCTTTTCATTCCTTGATTCTAAAAATATGCTACACTTGACCCTTTCAGCCCACAACATGGCCACTATAGGGGTAGCCAAACCTTTTGCTGAAAGTTAAGTGACCTCCAGTGGCCATGTTGTGTACTGAAAGGGTTACGTATAGTATATTTTTAGAATCAGGGAATAAACAGCTTTCGATTGAGGCATCGCTTGTCTAGATCCGTGAGGTCACATGGCTGACGTTTGGTGACCTGCTGAGGTTAAACAGATTCGAATTTGTAAACAAAAGGTTTTCATCAATCGATTCTGTACATCGAAAATTGTGTTAAGGCCGCAAGGTTTCTTTTAAAGTGGTAATGGGCCCCTTTCATAATGTTATTGTTGCGTGGTTCTTAGGCAGCGCCACATCTTACTAGGTGACACTTTCGTACTTCATATAAGTGAATATTCATATTCCATATTTCTAATCTAAAATAAAACAAAGAAGTGAGGTAGTATGCCAGAATGAGGCAGCCAAGAGAGAGAGAGGAGAACGGCAACCGTGTTGGAGTCCAAGCATGCGCTTCTCTAAACCCAGCTATCATTTCCATTCAGGCGTGCATGGACCAGCTCCTCATGTCATATTATTGGATTGAGGCGTAGCACACATGTTCGTTATAGTTATCCCTTAAAATTCCTTTTCATTATTTTGATTGTGATGGACAGAGTAGTACCAGGGAAAGTAAGGACGCTCACTCGCCTGCAAATTCTGGAGAGACGAGCTAATGAGGAATATGAGAAGGTAATCGCTTCCAAAGAAGCACGGGAAAAACATGCTGCTCTAAAACCCTGGGCAGAAAACCGGAAGGTCATTCAAGGTAGCTTCTTCCGACATTTTAGTTATTATGGCATGAGAATTAATTTTCAGTTTTTGTCAATGCAGAGGAGGCCAGAAAAGAGACCCAGTCATTGGTAGCTTGGAAGTGCGCAGAGGTGGCAAATCCGGCCGGAAATCCTATCTTTATCCCGGCCGTCCAACGCCTCCCAACTTCGTAAGGTTTCTTTGTCTTTCATCTTCGACAGTCGAAGAGATCTCGGTCTCATTTGAGTGAACACTCACTCACTCTCAATACTCTCAATAAAACACTCTCAATTGAATGTGTTTTAATCCTCGAAGTGAATAGGAACGAAGTCTTCGATTCATGGCAAGGGAAGCTTCCTGTCGCCTAAAGACGGTGCTTAGGTTAGCATAGAGAGAGAAGGTTCCCTTGCCATGAACAATTGAAGACTTCCTACTTACTTGAGGATTAAAACACACCCAATTGAGAGTGTTGCTATACCTTTCTGTTGAGAGTGAGTGTTCACTCGAAATGAGACCGAGTTCTCTCGACTATTCGAAGAAAGATTTAGGGTCACCTTGATCAATTTTCTACTCCAATTAGAACATACTGGACTCCTACGGACAGAAATATTAAAACGGAGGACGAAACCATCCTCACTAACTTTCCTTACTTGGAAAAGGAAGATCCCAAATTTCTGAAGGAGCTCCAGGAAATGTATGAAAATGACGGGGAGACTGAAGGACTTCTTGACGGTGAAGTCCTTGTGGATTTGGTCAAGGCGATGCTGGCCACCGGTGAGGAAGAAGAGGGAGGAGTTTTTGAGGCCATTTCTAAACAATTCCCAGGGAACGGTTCGCCGTCAGATGTCAAAGTTCGGTAAGTTTATTTTTTGTCCCTTCCATTATTTTTACTAATTAAATTATGATTTATTGAAATCCAAAGTGGAATTTAATTTTTAACAGATTTCAGGACCTCTACTCTCCCAATGCAGTGTCTTCGAAAGAAAAAGCGAATTTTTGGCGTTCTATCTTCTGTCCTCGATGCTGTGTATACAACTGCCTTGTACATGGTAAAACTAGGTAAAACTCATGCTTGAGGCCTCATTTTAGGATTTTTAATACGACTACAGGGCGAAGCAGCATTCGTGGACCAAGTGCGGCGGTACGTGAAAAGAGCGAGTTCCAGCTAAAGCCTAGCACACCGTGCGGAGCTGATTGCTTTCTCCATCTGGTGAATTCAAGATCAATTTCCTGTTCATATTACATGAGAGAGGAGGCACTAACCAAAAAAATATTTTTTAGGACTTAAAAACGCAGGATCCAAGGATTTCGTCACGAAAATGTAAGTTAGGGAAACCTGTACCAGTTTTTTTATTTTGATTTATTCAGAAAAGTCAGAAGAGTTCTATTCAGAAAAGTCTAATAGAATTTTAAATTCTTTTCTGTAGCTAGGAAGTCCACTGAAAAAAAAGAGACAGTTACTCCCAAGAAGAAGTCCGAAAATGGGAAACAGGAGTGGACTGTAGAAGAGAAAGAATTATTCAAAAACTTTCTTACAGTATGGCTAGAAAACTACTGCGCCATCGCCAATATTCTAGGAAAGACATGCCAGGAGGTAAAGTATACTATACGGTTTTCGCTGAGCCTAAAACCGCAGGGAAACTAAATTAATTTTTATTTTTGTCGCTACTAGACTGTCTACGGATTAATGCAACACTTTTATTTAGCCAAATTGTTCCGACAGAAATGAATTCCGCGGCAGGATTTTTTCACGTATTGTTTACTAATGTACTCCTGATTATTTAAAAAAAAATTTCATGTGGATTGGTTGACCCAGTAAAAAATGGCGGCCAGAAAGGGGAAGAGCGTTCAAAATCCAAAATTCCAGCATAAAAAATGATGATGAATAGTTTTAATTTTTTTCAGTTTTTTTCGTTTTGAATCTCATACAGTCCTTGCCTTGCACAGTTAGCGAGTACATTTTGCACTCAGAGGGGTTGGTCAGGGTACAACGCAAATACTTGTATCCTATGCCATGAAGAATGTGGTGAACGTGGTCAAGTATCTTTCTGTTCTCTTCCCCAATTCTTTGAAAGTATTCCTCCGTATTTTGGTAAAATCTGGCTCCCTTGTCCCCGGCACTGGTCGAGCTGAGCAGGTGGTTGTACAAGCCGGCCCAAATTGTTCAATTCCTCTTGCCATTCGAGCGTTGGGAGGGTACTTGGTGTGAGGGGAAAAGCGAAAGCAAAGGAGCATATGGACAACACTTATCACTTTCTCCATGGCATAGGATACAAGGGTTTGCGTTGTACCCTGACCGACCTCCCTAACTGCAAAACGTACTAGCTAACTGTATAAGGCAAGAACTGTATAAGTTTCAAAATGAAAAGAACTGAAAAAAATTAAAACGATTCATGATACTTTTTTTTTATGCTGGAATTATGGATTTTAAACGCTCTTAACCTTTCCGGCCGCCATTTTTTACTGGGTCAACCAATCAACGTGAAATATTTTTTAAAACAATCTAGAGTACATTAGTAAACAATACGTTACAAAATCCTGCCGCGGAATTCATTCCTGTCGGAGTAATTTGGATTAATATAAGTGTTGCATTAATTATACTATCAAAAAAAGTTAATTTTTGATAGAAGATTTAAAAAAAAAAAACCAGTCACAAATAATTAAAAAATAATTTTTTGAATTTGATTGCAGGTATACTTAATTTCGCAGCAAGAAGAAGAAGCAGTGGCTGAACAACCTGTCAACATAGCTCTTGTCCAAAAAGAAGTGACGGCAAAGCGTAGGGGCCGGCCAAAGTCAGTTTACTCTCGAGGCGAGTCTCGAGGCGAGTTGGAGGAGTATCCCCACAACTACACTCCTTGTGACCATCCTGGACCCTGTGAAATGGACTGCAACTGCATCTGCTCAGAATCAAAAACTTACTGCGAGAAATTCTGCAGTTGCGCAGCCGACTGTAAGCTAAGGGAGTCGAGGAGAAATCCTTTCTAAAAAATCTGTCTGTTTTGATTATTCTTAGGTAAAAACCGGTTTGCTGGATGTCGCTGCAAAGGCCATTGTGAAACAATGGTAATGCTAAAAACTCTTAAATCCTTAATGAAAATCAAGCCTTCCAAACCAGTCTTGGGTTTTCTGTGGGTTGAAGCTCCGGCCCATGCACTTTTGGGGGAGGAGGTTCAACCTCAAAAACTCCAAGTGTAACTCTATATTTTATGTAGAAATGTCCCTGCTTTGTTGCCCTTCGGGAGTGCCATCCAGAGACCTGCAAGGGATGTGGTTCCAACGATCCAGCTAGCCATAATTGCAAAAATGTCAGCATGCAGCGGGGCCTTCGTAAGTTAAATACTAGCTCCTCTTCATGCTAGCTACTTCGAATATGCTAAATTAATTCCTTTATTTTAGGGAAGGATGTGGATGTGGCTCTCTCGGACGTAGACGGTTGGGGAGCTTTCCTAAAGAATTCAGCGAAGAAGGGTGACTTCATTTCAGAATACTGCGGAGAAATGATAAGCCAAGCTGAAGCAAGCAGGCGGGGAAAGATTTACAACAAGAGGGGCAGGCATTATCTGTTCAATTTGAACAAAGGTATGCTTGAAAGCCCTTTTTCCTGAATTTTACTTTTATTTCCAAAAATTTCCGTTTTCAGACTTTGTAATCGACGCCACCAGAATTGGAAATGTGCTTCGCTTTGCCAATCACTCTTCAAACCCAAACTGCGACGTGAAATGCTTGATGGTTAATGGTGATCATCGAGTTGGATTTTTTGCCCGGCAGGCAATTAAGCCTGGAGAAGAAATATTTATCAAGTAGGGCAACCAATAATTTCTTTATTAGTAGTTTTAAGGACGCGCATCACCTTTTTCTCCCATAGAAACAGCATGGGAAAATCGTCAACTTTAGGAACATTTTTTGGACGAACGAATGGTCGCAGAGACTTCG
>JABASM010001548.1:0-13987 GCA_019776545.1 Brachystomella parvula | reverse complement strand
TTTTTGTGAAGTGTCGGTTTTGTGATTTTGCCAAAAAAAAAAGAATTGCAATTTCATTAACTGTAGCCGAAGGAACATTAAAAAACTAAAAAAGTATCCGACTGCCCCCATCCCCCTCTATACATAAAGCGTACCGGGTGTATATGGGGCCATACCGGGTGTATATGGGGCCATACTAGGTGTATACAGGGTCATACCCGGTGTATACGGGATCATAGCAAGTGTATACGGGGTCATAGCAGGTGCATACAGGGTAATAGCAATTGTATTCAGTGTCAAACTGGGTGTGTATTTGGTCATACAAGGTGCATACAAGATCATTCGGGGTGTATATGGAATCATTAGCGTATATATGGGGTCATACGTGGTATATATGGGGTCATACGTGGTATATATGGGGTCATACGGGGTGTACATAGGGTCATACAGGGTCTATATGGGGTTATGCGGGGTGTATACGGGGTCATGCGGGGTGTAAACAGGGGTATACTGGGTGTAAATGGGGGTAAACCGGATGTACCGGGGGTAAACAGGGATATTCCTGCATATGCCTATATCCACATAACGGCCAAAAATCGAAATTTTTTAAAACTTTACTGATCGCTATGAAACTTAACAGTAAAGAACTAGGGACCGTAGAGAACTTTCACAAAAAAATCAAGTCAACTTGACCAACTGTTGCTGAGATAATCGCGTCTGGACGGACGGACTAACATCTGATTCGCATGAATAGCCCGCGCTATTAATAAGTACTGCACGCTGATCGACTTTTTACGAGACGTTCTGTTCGAATCTATGCCATGTACAAAAAGTAGATGCATTACGGGTCAGAAGGCTTGGTAAAACCTTATTTCTGACAATTTGCCTACTGCCGGCCATTCTAACATTTAAACTAAAAATCCAAATGACCATATAAAAAGCCGTGTTATGATTAACTTTATGGTAAACTTTGTAGCAGCATCTGATCAAGATTGGCGAACCTGAAGTTATTTCTAGCGCAACATATTCTCCTTTAGACACAGAAACGAGCGCTCAGTTGATCTAGACGGAAAACGCTCAAATTTTTCTGTTTCCGTAGAAACAAAAGTGAGCATAGTTTTTTTATTTCTGGCAAACAACTTTGGTTACTTAGCCATTTTTGGTAGAAACCTTTAGATAACATGAATATCAGTCTAAAGAAATATTTTAATGCCCAAGAACTTTGGTGCAAGGAATATAATAAATCTAACAATGCGCACATCTTTTTATTGCATTGCGAAGAACTGTAGCCGAATTCAGAAAAGAAAGTTGATCAGTTAGTGTAGGTACAGACGGCTGAACTGTAGCCTGTGATTCACATGAGCACAGTTTTTTTTCCACAAGATACCGAGAAATGCAGAGCTCAGAGAATAGTGGATTAAACTTATTAATAGCGCGAGCGCTATTCATGCGAATACAATGTCCGTCCGGCCGTCCGGTCGGCTAGACGCGATTATCTCACTCAGTAACGGTTTGTCAGATTGACTTGATTTTTGGTATGAGAGTTCCTTAGGGTTCCTAGTTGTTCATCATTGAATATCTAAGCGATTGGTGAAGTTTTAAAAAATTTCATTTTTTAACCCATATGTGCATATGGGCTTATGGTGCATATGGGTTTATGGTGCATATCGGCAAACGTGCTTATGGTATACCCCCGTGTACATTATTTTCACCCCGGTTTACACAAGTTACATCTGGTTTACACCGAAATACATGAAAATTAGTAAAAACGTCTGAAATACGTGAAAATTACAGAAAACGTCAGAAATACATAAAAATTTAGAAAAATGTCAGAAATTCATAAAAAATTTCAGAAAACGTCAGCAATTCATGGAAATTTCAAAAAACCCCATATACACCCGGTACTCTGTATTTGTGTACACCGAATGAATTACACTCGCGCTATTCCATACTCCCGTGTTTGCACGGTTTATTAATAGCGCGAGCGATATTATTGCAATTGCTATGTCCGACCGTTTGTGTCCACGTATCTCACAGAAGCAGTTAATGTGATTGACTTGATTTTTGTTATTTAGGTCTTTTAGGGTCCCTAGTTGATCGCTATTAAGTTTCGTAGCTATCAGTGAAGTTTTAAAAACTTTCGATTTTTTGCCCATATGTTTATATGAACTTATTAATAGCGCGAGCTATTTATATAAACGCCGATGTTAACAAAAATCTCAGCAACTACTCACCGGATTCACATGAAATTTTGCATGAGAGTCCTCCTCGGTCCCTAGATTGATTATCTAAAATCTTATAGCGATCGGTGAAGTTTTGAAAAATTTCGATTTTTAGCCCATAGGTGCATATGGGCTTATGGCGCATACGTGCATATGGGCTTATGGTGCATATGTGCTTATTGGTCTTATGGTGCATATGTCCTTATGGTGCATAATCCCTTATGGTGCATATGTCCTTATGGTGCATATGTCCTTATGGTGCATATGTGCTTATGGTCTTATGTAGCATATGTGCTTATGGTGCATATGTGCTTGTGGTGCACATGTGCTTATGGGCCTGGTATGCAATCGTTTACACCCGCTATACTTCTTTTTTCTTTTATATCTTATATATCTCATACTCGCGCTATTTCGTACACCCGTTTGTACGGTTTATTTCGCATGTGTCCATTTATGCTTATAATGCATATGTACATTTGTGCTTATATTGCATATGACCATTTGTGCATATGTCCCATAACTAACAGGTGCGTTTTGCTGTAGCTCATGGTAAAGGTACAGCGTGTCCAAACAATTTTGATACCGGAGAAAGTTTTAAACCTTTTTGAAAGTTAAAAAATTGATGTTTCCCAGCGAAAAACCAAATCAAAAATTAGCGATGCTGGAGTTTTAAAAAAATGGAAAACTTTCAATGGTATCAAAATTGTTTGGACACGCTGTATACCAGTCATATGTAAAATTCTTAAATACGGCCTTAATCTTGCCTGTGCTTGCAGAGGCTAAATAGCTAGTATGTTTATATGGGCAATGGTGCATATGTGCTTATGGTGCAAATGTGCATTTGGGATTATGGTGCATATGTCTATTTTTGCTTATGTTGCATATGTCTATTTGTGCTTATATGGTGCGTATGTGCATTTGGGCATATGTGCTTATGGTGCGAATGCGCATTTGGGCATATGTGCCCACATACACCCGATGCACCCCCATATACACCCAGTACATCCCGTATATATTTGGTATACCCCGTACACACCTAGTGTTCCCCGTATACTGGTTACCCGGTATGCTCACGCTATTCCATACATCCGTCTTGCACGGTTTATTGATAGCGCGAGCTATTAATGCATTTACTGACGTTAATCTGTCCGTCCGGCCGGACTTGAATATCTTAGAAATGGATGATCGGATTAATCTGATTTTTGCTATGAGAGTGCTTTAGGCTTCCGAGGTTACAGCAATAACGTTTTATAGCGTTTTCTTTAGTTTTGAAAATTTTCGATTTTGGGCCATATTTGCATATATATTATGCATATGAGCGTATGTGTATTTGTTCATCGGTGCGTATGTACACCTACATACCCACCAAAGAAGCCTTATATACACCCAGTATGACCTCAAATACACCCAGTATGACCTCAAATACACCCAGTATGACCTCAAATACACCTGGCATGACCACGTACACACACGTTATCACCCCATATACACCCAGTATGACCCTATATACACCCAGTAGGACCACCTATACACCCAGTATGATCTCAGATACACCCGTTATGACCAAATATACATTCAATATGACCCCATATACACTCCGTATGACCCCATACACACCCGCTATGACTTTGTATACACCAGATATGACCCTATATCCATCCAGTATGACCCTATATACGCCTGCTGTAAATTTATACACACCCCTTATGACCCTATACACACCCTGTACGAACCCATATACACCCTGTATATGGGTGTATACCCGGTACACTACCGTATACACCCGATACATCTTGTACGCTAGCGCTTTTTCGTACATCCGTTTGTAAGGTTTTTCAAGAAATATACTGCGCAAACACGAGAATAAGTATGCACGTTTTCCGAAATTTTTATGAATTTCCTTAACTTAAGGCGTCTTTTTTAAATTTTGATTAATTTCTAAAGTTTTTTTTGGAATATTGTAAATTGACGTTGTCTATAAATGCTTTGTTTTTCCGACGTTTTCTAAAATTTCTATGAACTTCTGACGTTTTTTTAAATTAATATGAAGTTTGGATGCACCAGGTGTAATAGGCATATGCACAGCCACAGCTACAGCAGAGATGCAGGGCTACTATGCGCATGAGTTTGGGCAATACGCTATTCCTAGCGCGAGCAAACGGCGAAGATGCGTAATGCCCATATATGGTCATGCCCATATATGGTCATGGCGGACGGACGGAGAAACGGAAGGACGGAAGGCACTCCCCCCTCTGACGATCCCTATACCTTCTCGCTATAAATAGCTTGAGGGTAATTTGGGCGGCCGTCATGGCGGACAGAATACGGACGGCAACCCCTCCCCTCACCATCTGTATACCCGGCCGTCCGACATGTTGGACGGCCGGCATGTTGGACGGCCGTCATGGCGGACAGAATACGGACGGCAACCTCTCCCCTCAACATCTGTATACCCGGCCGTCCGACCTGTTGGACGGCCGTCATGGCGGACAGAATACGGACGGCAACCCCTCCCCTCAACATCTGTATACCCGGCCGTCCGACATGTTGGACGGCCGTCATGGCGGACAGAATACGGACGGCAACCCTTTCCCTCACCTGCTGTATACCTGGCTGTCCGACATGTTGGACGGCCGGCATGTCGGACGGCCGTCATGGCGGACAGAATACGGACGGCAACCCCTCCCCTCACCATCTGTATACCCGGCCGTCCGACATGTTGGACGGCCGGCATGTCGGACGGCCGTCATGGCGGACAGAATACGGACGGTTTTTCCCCCTCACCATCCCTATACCCTCTCGCTATAAATAGCTTGAGGGTAAAAAGACCACGGCTTGAAGGGATACTTCCATTTCTCCCTTGATTCTTTCCCATTCTTTTCTTCTCCTGGTAGTTTTCTCTACAAGATTCTGTGAATAACTTCCTTATTAATAGCGCGAGCGCCATTCATGCGAATGCAATGTCTGTCCGGCCGTCCGTCCGGACCTACAGATCTCAGCAACGGTTGGTCAGATTGACCTGATTTTTGGTATGAGAGTTATTTAGGGCCCCTAGTTGTTCACTATTAAATATCTAAGCGATTGGTGAAGTTTTGAAAATTTCCGATTTTTAACCCATAAGGGCATATGGGCTTATGGTGCATATAGGCTTATGGTTGCAAGTCGGCTTATGTGCTTGTGGTACACCCCCGTATACACCCCTTACACCCCGGTTTACACTAGTTACACCCGGTATACCCGCGTATACACCCGTTATACACCGAAATACATAAAAATTACAGGAAACGTCAGAAATACTGTAAAAATTACAGGAAACGTCAGAAATACGTAAAAATTACAGGAAACGTCAGAAATACGTAAAAATTACAGGAAACGTCAGAAATACGTAAAAATTACAGAAAAGGCCAGAAATAAATAAAAATCACCAGAAGCACCCGGTATACCTCTGTATACACCAGTTACACCTGGTATACCCGGTAGACAACCGTTGACACCCGATACACTCCTGTTTACACCCGTTGCACCTTATATGCTGACGGTATACCCGGTTTACTCGCGCTATTCCATACATCCGGTTGACCGGTTTATTTTACAATTCATAATCAGTGGTATCCATTTAAAATGAAAAATTTATGTTCAAAGAATTCAGTTATACTTTAATTTCGATTGTGCTTTCGTGCTTTTGCTTTCAAATCATAATGATTTAAAATATTGTTTTGTGTCGGTTTTTGCTCATTCAACTCTACAAGTGTACTCAGAGTGATCTACAGGATCCAGATTCCAATATTCAATCAGGTTCATGATTGTTCATGATGTCAGTGAAACCTTGATTAATAATTAACAACGTTCACTGTCACTCATTGACATAACATGAACAAGATAATACCATCAGCGTCGGAAAATAAACCATGTTTTTCAGTGTTGTTCAGCTTTTGAAATTACTTGTAGCCCACGCAGCATAATTTGGAGTTAAGTTTTAATATTTTAATTCCCGAATTTCATTTGTCCGTTATTTTTAAGCTGAGGTTTAATAGGCTGTATTTGCTGAAACGAGAATAAAAATGGTGTAATTAAAACGCATAGCACTAAATAGAAATGCGAAGAGTTTTTGATATTCAAACATTTTATGCTCTCGCTGAGAACATCCGTGCTCCGCTTTCGCACTCTAAAGTACTCAAAGCAAACACAAGAGTCTTTCCCTGTGAGTGAGTACACCGATGTTCTCAAACTGAGTGAAATTGTATTCGGTTGGCAAAACACAGTCAAAAGTTCTCAACTAATGTACGTTTGAATTTAAACCTAGTACTTATTTCCGAGAGTGAGAGACAGGGCTACAGGTTTCACATAGGCTGACATTGGGTTGTTCGTGCCAACCAGGTTTTAAACTCAAAATTTCCAACTTAACATTACGGCTTTTAAGATCTATGTTGCCTTTATATTGCTACATAGTACTAAAGAATGCGAACAGGAAAATTTCTAAGCAAGGCCTCTGTTTTAAAAGCTTTCTAAATTACCCTAACTTTTTCGAACTATCGCTGAATCGCTTGCCAGAAACTGGATTTTCACTGATTAAAAGCTTACTCAGGGCCGCCTTGCTGACGGAACCTATATCCTACTCGAGGTGAAAAGAAAAAGTCCGAATCGAAAGGTAACACTGTTTCCTGGACAAAGTTTCCTGAAATTTCCTGGAATGTCCAATATAAGCATGTTTTTCGATAAATTCCTGCGGAGGGATAGGTACAGAGTGGATAGAATAAAGTGACCCCCGCTTTCTCATAAGAAAACTTTCTCCGTTGTCACTTTATTCTATCCACCCTGTACAACTTTGGGTAATTTAACAGGTATGTGTAGCACACGCCAGTTGACAAATTTGGTATTCGTGTTAGCTTAAATTTTAAGTTTTTGCTCCTTACACGCTTTAACATGAGAAAATGGACTACCACAGTTCGGAATTATCCTACAAAACGGTAAAAAGCTTTGTAGCAGCATTTTAACAGAAATTCAGCTCTCAAAATCATTTTACACGCAACAAGTTCACCGTAAAGCCGACCACCCACCGGCGGAAAGATCAGAAAGCAGGGGCTTCTTTTTCGGCGGCAGAAAGAAGTTGAAGAAAAAATCATGACGCAGCTTTTTTTTTAGTGCAAGAGAAAAAGCAGAAAAGCGGAGCCGTTTCCGCTGAAGAAAGTGCGGCAGCAGAAAAAGAAGCCCCTGCTTTCTGCTTCTGCCGCCAGCGAGAATTCGGCTTAAGGCAAACAAACCACACATAAAATAGTACATCATTACCTTTTTACGGCCTACGTCCCTTATTGCTTGCATTTTGATCATAACCCTGAGTTTAATTCATGAATGTGAAAATTTTACTTACAGCTTCCGAACAGAAACAAAACAGCATGCAGCCAAAGACCACTCGGGCGTGTAAGAGTCTCATTGCGTGTTGAATAATGGCTACCCAACTGGAAAAGTTTTTCGGTACTTGCGTTTTAGGCTCTGAATAAAGTCTTGTGGGGTCAGTATTTATAGCCAACGATACCAGGCCTGATTAGCCAGTCAATCACAAGTTAAATGGGTTGTAACTTCCCACAGGAACTCCATATTTACCTTATTTCGTAGAATCCACTTATCTTTTCTTTTTGTTGTCCAATGACAAAGCTCAACTGGGTCAGCTGGAACTGGGTCAACTAGATTTCTAAGTATTGGTCTCATTACACTAAATTGTCTCGAATGCTTGTACATGAACGTTATAGCTGATTGATAGCTGCTGGATAGCCGTAAATGAATGGAAATGTTGCACCTGGAAGTTAATACCGGCAAAAAATTGGCAAAATAGAACAGGGTCTAAGGGTGAACGAATTCATCAGAGCGGATTCCTCATTTATTTCCAGGAGGCTTTCATTACAATGAAGAAAAAACAATTGCCATATATGGTGTTGGCATGCAGGCAGGTTAACAAGAAGCAGAGGCGACCTCCTATCCACAAGTTGCTTCAAGAACTATAAAGCCTCTTTAACTTTTTCCTTTATATTCAATTTACCATAGATTCCATCTGTCTGACAATTGCATGGAAATTGGAAAAAATTAAAAGTAATTTAAGTGTCAAATCAGTCAAAGTAAAAAGCTTGAAATCAAATTTCTCGAATTAAAATTTGAGCGCTTAGGAAAATCGAGTCAGCTGAAACAATTAGATAGGTTAGTTTTGCAATGATGTTTTGACCCGTGCGCTTCGCTCTGCAGAAGTTCCGTGTATCTTGGGACAGGATGGATGTTCAAAGTCTTATGGGAAACGCCGTGATGGACAAGTACCATGGGCCTGTAGGCAAATCTCTAACTTGGGATTTCACCTGTCGTGATACATTTGCCCCGTCTTACCTTCCTGAATTATGCTTGATAGTGGTGGTTCGGTGGAGAAAGCAGAAGCTTCCTAGCATATGAAGTACGAATTTCTAAGGAATCAGCATCAGCATCATCTTCTCTCCAGTAGCAGTGGAGACTTCGGGATTCTGTGACAAAGAAGCCTTAACGCTAATTAAAGCTATTGGGAATCGCATTGCTACTATATCAGGAGAAAAGAAATCGACGAACTTATTCCAGCGCCTGGGAATCGCTATTCGACGTGGTAATGTTCCATCAGTTTTAGGAACTTTGCCTAAAGGTCGGGATTGGAGAAATTTGTTACCTTTAAACTCCAAAAAAGGGTTATCGTGAAAGTAAAAGTGTCTCATCTCAATAAATATAATTTTCTCGTAAAAAAAGGATTAGCTAAATCTGCATGAACCGGGTCGCATTTCAAGACAGCTGTGAAATTTGGAGGGCAATTCTTTGGGGCAGCATACTTTACTTTTGAAGTATTGGAAAGTATGGCTTCGGTTATTTCCTTATTATGAATAATGAATTAATTAAATTATTTCCACACAATTTCGATTGAAGTACAAAATGAAGATGTTATTCAGCTAATCAGTATACTGTTTTCTGTTTTCTGATTTAATCAAAGCTATGTTAGGACAGTTTTATTTAGTTTCTATACTAATTTGGCGTCCTGAGCCATTCCCCAAAATGTCGTACTTGGATCGCGGAGTAAGATTTGTGGCGAGTCGAATTCTTTGATTTCTCCCTCATCCAAGACTAGAACGCTGTAACGAAAATACAGGGTGCTTCAGAAGTAAGCGTTAAAAAAGAGGAGCGAGTTGGTTTTTCTCTCATCTCATCTCATGCGTTGCAGTGGTTTTTTCTCCTCTTTTTTAACGCTTACTTCTGAAACACCCTGTATTATTTTATTAATAGCGGGAGCTATTCTTGCGAAGCAATGTTTGTCCATCCGGACGCGCATATCTCAGTAACGAATGATCGGATTATGTTAAGCTGGTTTTTAGCAAGCCATTTTCTAAAAATCCGGAAAAGATGGGATAGTAGAAAAGAAAGGCTGTCATGAATATTTTTCAACGCTTTTTAGAAATTGCAAGGTAGTTCTGCTAAATTGCGCAACATTATTCCACCAGAAATACACTTGTGACACAGGTTACCTCTCGTTAAATTTTAAAGCAGCCACATGTAAGCTCAGCCTCGCGTAAATTTTTTTTCTATGCAGGACAGTCCCTAGATATATTCAGCATCTGCATCACTTGGCAGTAGCTCTCCTGTGCTGCAGAAATTTGAAGTACTACTACCGTAATCTTAAAAGTTTCCCTTATTACCCATTTGATGAGGTAGAAAGGGACGGTGATTAATTTTTTTCGCTATCAATCGCAAGGCAAGATTTGATAGGAGAGGCTCTAAACAATGGCTTATTATTAAAGTACCCCTTTTTAAATAGTAAATGGACCCCTTTTTCAGATTCCCCTTATATAACTGCCTTATTGCCCTTATTAGAAAATACCCCTTTTTTGCCTTGCCCTTATCTAATTCATTTTCTTTCCCCTGCTTTTTCTAAAAATTCCCCTTCGTAAAGCACAAAATGCCCTTTAAAAAATTTCTAAAATTTCCCCTCATTCACGGAATCTGAGTCGAAACGTGAAGTGGACAACATGTATCAAAATTTTTCCCCATACATAGATTGCTTTTGAACTTCTTGAAGGTCTCAAAAGTGACCTACCGACGGTACGTACACTGCTTGATACTGGCAATATGCTCCTTTCCAGGTTGAAGGTTTTGTAATGTCGTTGAAGCCTTCTCCCTTTCCAGTCATTTCCTCCGGATCAGCTACGGTGGTGGCTCAGGGTCACTGTCTGAGTCACTTTCGCTGGGGACAAATTTTGATACATGTTGTCCGCTTCACGTTTCAAATCAGATTCCGTGAACGAAGGGAAATTTTTGAAATTTTTTAATGGCATTTTTTGCTTTACAAAGGGGAATTTTTAGAAAAAGCAGGGGAAAAAAGATGAATTAGATAAGGGCATGGCAAAAAAGGGGTATTTTCTAACAAGGGCAACAAGGCAATTATATGAGGGGAATCTGAAAAAGGGGTCCATTTATAATTTAAAAAGGGGGGAAGTAATTACAAGCCCTAAAAAATCTGGTTTCTTTAGTGGGTTTGTTTGATGAAGAACCTGAAAGGAGTCCCTTATTACCCCACTACAAGGTATGTGTTCTTGATGCCTCACCGGTCTGAGTCCATGATTGTATTGAGACGATGAGCAATCGTGATGACAGTTGAATCAGCAAATTCTTTTCGAATTGTGGCTTGGATGAGATCATCAGTTTCTAGGTCAACGGCAGCAGTGGCTTCGTCTAGCACAAGGATCCGAGTTGTCTGGAGAAGAGCTCGTGCTAAGCAAACCAGCTGCCGCTGGCCAATGCTTTAGAAAACGGAAAAAAATTAATTTCCTAAATCAGAAATGCCGGCAGTTTGTACCTAAAATTCTGCCCTTCCTTTTCCACTTTGTATTCAAGACCTTCGTCGAGGGTGCAAATGTAAGGCTTCAGGTGGGCCAGTTCCAAGCACCGCCAAACGTCGTCATCGGAGTATCCATTAAATGGATCCAAGTTAAAGCGCAGTGTTCCTGAGAACAGCAAGGGATCCTGAATCAGTGAAAAATATTTAGTTTGTTTATTCATTTATTTCACCGGTCCCTGGGACTTTTGTTTATGGAGCAGAGGTTACAATATTTGGGAATAAATGTTATTTAGTGGTGTTGGACGTTTTTTGGGAGTATATGGTATAACCTGAGGAATAATTGTAATCCTTTTTCGTAAATCATGGAGCCCGAGTGTTGAAATGTCTATCCCATCTATGTAAATTTTCCCTTCTGCCCTTTCTATGATTCGGAACAAAGCAAGGGTCAAAGAACTCTTCCCTGCGCCCGTACGGCCTACCACGCCAACCTTCGCAAAAGAAAAATAATTTTTCGGCATGAAAAAGCCGTGAAGGCATATTTTCCACACAAACTTTTTCTCCAGGTTGAAATTTGCAAGTGATGCCTTTCAGTACCAAATTCAATCCCTCTCTGTATCTCGCCGTATATTTCTCAAATTTTACTTCCCCAGCCTGAGGCCAGGATGCATGTGGCTTCGAATCCGACCTTTCCCAATCAGGTTCCTAGGAAAGAAAAGTTCGCAAGGTTCAAATTCATCTGAAATGTTCAGGCATGCTAGACCACGAATGAATTCACCTGTGGAACACTCGCGAGTTCCCCGATTCTTTCTGCTGAAACAAGGTTAGCTTCTAGTTCAGACGATTGACGTGCCAGAATATTTAGGTAGCATGTAATTTGAAGAGAGTAGGAAATAGCGAGTCCAGCTGCACCTGGCTCAATTGTACCTCTGGAAAGTAGTGTAAAAATGCAAGTGAAGAGGATAATCAAAACCCCCATCAGTTCCAGCCTGATTGAAATCCACCTGAAAATATTCAAACCTTGAGATGCGGTGAAGGAACATTTTAATCTGAATTTGGCTTACAGTCTAGAGTAGAGAAACGGAAAATAACATTTTTGGTTTTCATCCAAGCGCTTTTCTGACTCGACCATAAAGTCTTCTTCCAGCTTAAATGCTCTTATAGTTGAGGAGCCAGAAATGGTTTCACTGAAATGGGAGTAAACTGGAGACCGGGTAACACTTTCTAAGCGTTTTAACTGCCGACTTGCCGCCACATAAAAGCGCTATCACAAAATCGAAAATGATTCAATTAATTTGTTACCGGCTGGGGAGAGGGTGCTTTTCGAATCTCTCACCTGAAGAAAAAAGTAGAGCAAAATAGCTGGGGCTGTGAAGCCAATAAAAATGTAATTCGTGTAAGAAATGACAACAAAGGAGCAAATCACGTTGAAAAGCATGAAGAGTACTACACGAATGTTTTGCGGGACGATGTTATCGACAGTGTCGATGTCCTTTGAGAATCTGTTAATAAGGCGGCCCATCAGCGTCGTATCAAAATAAGACATTGGAGCTCTGATAACTTTGGATAGCGCTCTAAAGTGCAGGATCCGTGATGCGGCAAGGCAGACAAGCTCTAGAGCCCAGGAAGAGACTACAGTTGCAGAGGCCTGAGCTGCTCCAATCAGTCCATAGCCAAGGAGGTACTTATCAGTTGTGACTTGCCTTGCTGTTCCAGTCTCCCTCTCATCAATCGCTGCCTGAGTTGACCACTCGGAAAGCCAAACATTTCCATAGGCAAGAAGAGCTGTCACAATATTACAGAGAGTGGTCCGTCCTTATTGAATAACTTTATTTTCAGCGCCATCTCCTAACGCTTTAATCGATTCTCTTCAAATTTTTTACCCTTTACTCAGTAGAAACTCTTAATCAAGTTTAATATTTTACCTGACCTGATTTGGCTGTGAGGTCATCAAAAAAACACAGTGAAATTCTTTTTCACTGGACTGTTCATTGCAGTTCATTGCAGTTCATTGCAGTCCTTTTTAACGTTTTCGAAGGGCAAAATTGATTTATTTTGTGATTTTTATTGGAAGTTTCTGACAACGAGAAGCCAAAGTGTACTCGATACGCTTTCCTTCGTTGTCTTGCCTGAAACGAGCAGTTGTAAAGCGTAGTAAAGCAGTTGTAAAAAGAAAACTTCAGCCCATCACCGTGAGGCTATCATAGCCTCATAACTCAAAATTGACTGCAAGCTACGCCTCAGATTTTAAGCAACCGGTTTTATCATCATTGCGACCGAAACAGACAACATCCTTAACGATAGTCCCATTCATTTTTATTGTATACTTGCACTTTAGCTGAAGTTTGAGCCTCTATATCTCAGAACTGCAGATTTCTAGAAATTCTTCTGAAAAATGGTTGAAGGTTCTGAAGCCAAATATTTAAAACGTTTTCAAGGCTTGGTATGTAAGGCTGCGCTGTACAAGCAAGGCAAATCGAAAGCATGTCGAGAACACAAAGGCCTCCCGTTGTTATACACTTTGAACCTGAATCGCAAAATTAAATAAATGTTGGCCTTTGGAAACGTTAAAAAGGACTGGCTTGCATTTAGAGGGTTTTTTCAGCGACCTCACAGCTAATCCAGGTCAGGTAAAAAGCAGGTCAGGTTGATAAGCAAGTCCTCTTGATTAAATAGTGAAAAATTTGAAGAGAATCGGTTGAAGCGTTAGGAGATGGCGCTGAAAATAAAGTTATTCAATAAGGAGGGACCACTCTCTGTACATTATTAAATGTTGGGACATTGAAGATACGGCGAGACATTTTGAGTGAAAAAAGTCAACATTTCTTCCATGCTAACCGAATGTTCTTCCAAACCAATGAGCTACACCCGGTATCTTTGTAACTTACCGTTGGAAATGGCAGAAAACCCAATGCAACTGATGGATGTAAAAAACCCAGAGGATTTGAAAAAATTGGTA
>JABASM010001547.1:0-13990 GCA_019776545.1 Brachystomella parvula | reverse complement strand
CGAGTCCATACTCCAACCACTACCACCACAATTAAAACAAGTTTAAAAAAGAAAGCCATAATGGCAAATTAACTTCAAATTAATTCCAAAGACCTGCAAGGAATGAAGAAAGAAAAAGTTGAGGAAGGAATGAGAGAGACACGTGCCACACACATTGTTTTTCTCACCCGGCATTCCTTCCTCAACTTTTTCTTCTTTCATTCCTTGCAGGGAAAAGAGAGGGAAAACAGCCACCACACCACCCCTCTAGCACCATACCTCCCTCCTCTTCCCCATGTCCATGACCATGTCCATTGACATGGACACCACCACCAATGTCGCCGTAGCCATATTGACATGGTCACCTCCACCATGTCAATATGGCGGCCAATGTAAGAGGGGGCCTCCAATGGAGGCCCCAAGATGTATAATAGGGTCTAGCTTCCCTTAACAGGGTCACTCTGAGCGTTGGTTGAGTTAATCAAATTATCATCTTTAACCCCAATTAACTCAAGCAGCATCTGCAGTAGTCCCTATCTAGGGTCACCGGGAGCGCTGCTTGAGTTAAACAAAAAAATCTTGAAAATTTATTTCCGAGATTTCAGGAGTATATAAAGCCTTGCTCTCCTGGTTTCTTAGTCAGTTCACTCCGGTGAGCGCAACGAAACGCTGGTAGTAGGAGAAATCCTTCACCGGGTTTCGTTGCGTTCACAGGGAACTTAATTCATCTTTAATCCTTAATTAACTCGAGCAGCATCCGCAGTAGTCCCTTAACAGGGTCACTGGGAGCGCTGCTTGAGTTAATCAAATTATCATCTTTAACCCCAATTAACTCAAGCAGCATCTGCAGTAGTCTGTCAGATGCACAAACTCAGGTGTGAGAATAAACTTGTTTATTCAAGAGAGAGAAGGACGATGGGAGACGCAGCTCTCCTCTAGCTCTAGCACAGCAGATGATCTCGAGGTGCCTCCCTCACTGGGTTTTATACCCATGCGTGAGGTACCTCGAGATACGAATGTAGAGCAAGAATCTGCATGAGTAAGGGCAGGATGCGGGATCTGGAGCAGGAATCTGCTGCGCGCAGATCTCCTGACAGCCCTCTCCTTTGAGTTTTCCTGCTATAGGCAGGAAAAAACAAAAGAGATGCGAGGCCATGTGGGAGCCCTATAGTGAGATGCAACAAGTGCATTTCCCTATAGTGTTTTTCCTTCCGCCATTACTCAATTCATGATTCCTGCTCTATCACAATTCAAGTTCAAGTATTATTCCAATTCTGCTTAAAATATTAATCCCCGAAATTAAAGTTATATTCCCCATTTATATTTATAATTTACTAACCTAACCAAGTGATCCCATCCAATTTACACATAGTTCCGGGTATCCTTGAAGGTTGTTCTAGACTTAGAGAAATTACGTGATCGTGAAGCTCCTCTCCCCCGTTAGTCTGATTTTACTGAAACTGTGAATCTTAAATTAAAAGTTGATATTGAAGATAGTCCCTCCAAACGTTAAAATCCTGAAAAGCTGATATTGGAAACTGAAATTATCATGGCTACTTGCAGAATATGATTGGATCTTGAAATGGTAAGTAACTAGTTTCATTCTTCTTGACTCCTGCCTTGCCCTGTCATCACCTACGCTTAGTGCTAATTTAGTAATACATTCGACTCATCATCAATCTCGTCATTATCGGTCAATGGGTCTTCAGTTCCTATAGACGGGGAGTGTATGTACGGTTTTTGGGGTCAATAGACTTCAATGCCGACGCCCAGCTCACCCACAAGCGGCTTTAATCCTCTATAGGACCCTGTTGATCGATCAACTGATTATTTTACCTAGTGGAAGTGCTCCAAAAAGTGAAAGCAATCACCTGAGAAGGGTGAAAGTAAAGAAAGTGGGGGAAAGTTCCTAAAATCTTTTCTGTATTTTTCTTTCATTTTCATCGACTAATTTTCTATCTCAAAGTAGCTAATAGGAAAAGTTTCTCTTTTTTTTTTTTTTTTTGTTAACGAAAATCAGGTTTTTCTTCAAGTTGAAAATTAATTGCCATATAGTCTACTCATAGTAGTATTTTTAAAGGTGGAGTTTTGCTCTCGTGATGCAGTCAAACTAGTGACATTAATTTTCCTAAAATATTCAAGTTTCCTTGAAGGTTCAGGCAAACGGACATCCGCTGCAATTAAAAATACACTTGAGATTAGACCCTTCTTTGTTTTCTCCTGATGAATGTAAATATTTGAAACAGAATTGGATGCATATAATAGGGATTTATGCAGTGAATATGAACGAATTTAAATTTTTACTGAATTTTCCCGTGATAGACATTTTTTTTTTTGTGGTCTCTCTGTTCTCCAATGATGCTATTTCTCTCAGGATTCAGAAAATTAAACCGAGTTAAAGGGATGATGATGATAGTGATGATGAGTTGAATGTAAATGCTCTGTCCCTAGAATCTTTAAGAATATCTTAATCTAAAGCATCGAAAACTAATAAGTTTATGGATTAACCCGACAATCCGTCTTCTAGTTTCAAATTTCCTTAATAATCTTGGCTTAATGTGAAAAATGATAATTGGCTTAATCCCAATCAATTTGAAAAGACTGATTTTTTAAGACACCTCACCAATTTGTCGTTTTTAGTCGGATTCTTCTTCATCCAGTTCCCTCTGCTGATCGTGTATCACCCTCAGAGCTTCCCACGCCTCCCAATGGTCAGAATCCCAGCCACCTGTGTTTCTTATGATTTCTCGCATGCGTTGGCCTTCCTCTTGTAATGCCTCTCTCGCTTCCTGTTTTCTTTTTCGTTTCGCTTCACGTGCTGCCGCCTCCTCCTGTCGTCGTCTCTCTGCTTCAGCCTCCTGCTTCGCTAATTTCTCCCATTGTTGTACTGCTCTAAGTCGCTCTTCCTCTTGTCGCTCCTGCTCCTGCACCATTTCCCTTTGGATCTGCTGGTCTCGTTGTCGTTGCTCCTCCAGCTGCGGTCTCCGTCGCATGTCTTCAATCCACTGGAGCGGTCTTAGGGTCACACCTCGTATTGTTGGGATTATGGTAGGCTGAGGTCGAAGAGGGGTTAATGGAGGTCCAGTGAAACGAGGTCGTATAGGCTGAGCCAGGAGTTGAGGCTGGAAATTGCCTCTCTCTTGCCCTGGGTTTGTAATGGTGAATGATGTTGAGGGGCGTGAAGGTCCTGGACGAGGATCGAAGTTAGCAGCACATCTATATCCCGGTGGAGGAAGTTCTTCATAGGCTGGTGGGGGGGTCTCTGAAGGTGTCCGTGATCCGTTGGAGTCCCTTTCAAATTCAGGTGATGAACGTCGTGAGGATGGAGTTGCTGATAGAGGTGGACTCTCCGGATTCTCTTCCATGTCAATTTCAGGTGGTAAGGGAATGTCTTCTACCTCTATTTCTGGTGTCCGTGCAGCGTTTCTGCCTTCAAGGGTAGTGACCCGATCCTGGAGATGCTCAAATGCTTGTAGTAATTCCTGATTCTCCCTTTCCCTTACTTGATTATTAGCAATGATTCTGTTCCAGATACCTCTAATTCTTCCCTGGATTTCTCGGATGATGGATTCTGGGGTTTCCATGATGACCTTTAAGATGCTTTAGATTCTGAATTCTATGATGAGTGAGATTCAAGCGAAAGAAGCTTCTTCCACAGTTCTCAGTTGATGACTAATGATCGGGTTGATAAATATTTCATTGATTTAGAGTCAGAGGAGATAAAAACGCTGATCCCATGATTTTAATGATTCGT
Source organism: Brachystomella parvula (assembly GCA_019776545.1). Taxonomy (NCBI): domain Eukaryota; kingdom Metazoa; phylum Arthropoda; class Collembola; order Poduromorpha; family Brachystomellidae; genus Brachystomella; species Brachystomella parvula. The sequence goes on along the minus strand of JABASM010001547.1, from coordinate 10,257 downwards.
CTCGGATTTGATGAAGAATCGAGTGGTTACGTCATCTACTTCCTCTTCTTCTGAATCTTCCGCTGCAGAACTTAATGCATCAACAGCATCATGAATGAACTGCTTCGTCCGTTGTATTATTGCTGAATTTGGTGGGGAATAATTTTCCCTGATTTTTTGAGGTTTCCTGAATCTGTTCCAGAGTCGCTTGGGCCTAATCCTTCCGTTCCTTCTTTTGTAAGCGTAACAGGTGTTACAGGTGTGGCCTTTCCCCGCCTTGCGATATATCATGAATTTTGACGTTCCACAATTGTTGCATTTTACTTGTGTCTCGCTTTCTCTGCTTGAACTGCTTGAACCGGGTTGGTCTTCACTTATGGGACTGGAAGGGGCTGATGCTCGTTCTAACTGGGAAATCCTTTTATCCTGATTCTCAATAATTTTGAATAAGTATTGAAATCTATCTCTCTCTATTTTCTGCTGTAATTCTAATTTTTTGAAAAATTCGAATTTTGACCTAACAGGCGGAGGGGCCATGCTCTTGCTAATGAAGAATCCGACTTCTATTACTCTTGAAAATCCAAAGTCTACTGCTAGTTATCTTAGCATTGTAAAATCGTTAACTAAGAAATTGAAAGTTCATTAATTTCAAGCCTGAACTTTGAGTCATTAAATTTGAAAAGGTCAGATGAAAGAAAAATGTAAGACGCTGTATTAATTTTTTCCCATGATTTTGCTTACAAATCATTTTCTCGATTCTCCTCTGGATATGTATGTCCCCCTTTTACATCTATGATGGTGATTTCCATGGCGTCGCTTGGCTCTTCTAATACTTCTTTCGTGGGAAGATTCCTCGGAATTGCTGAATGATTTGGTGGGATGCTGACTGGCTCCGCCACTCGTCCTCGTCTCATGATCTTTTCTCGAATTCTTTGCTTAGTTTCCGTCCCCATGCTTGGGCTCCAGCGCCTCTTCAAGTTACCAACTCCATATCCAGCTTCTTTTGCTGCACATGTTCCACAGATCTGCTTTCCCATTTTAATGTTGTAAATTAGAATTTGCTGCTCCCCTTTTCCACAATTCATACATTGTTTTTCTGAGTTTGGTTTCAGCTGTGCCTTGTTGTTGCTGTTCAGGATTTTCATTATTTCATTGTTGGACCCTGTGTCTTCTGGGATGCCACTGTTCTCTCCCAAGTAGCTGCTGTATGTCATTTCCGGCAAGATGAAGGTATTTTGCTGATCCGGGTACATCGACGTCTGGTAAGCTTGTATCGTTTTATCCATTCTCGTGCTGTGGGCTTGATGAAAGTTTCCGGATTCCTGATTTTCTCTTCTCTTCTCAAGTCGATCCACACGTTGCACTAGCTGATCAATAATTCTCTCTTGCGTTGCTATGAGTTCAAATATGTAGTAGAATTCTGTCCTCTTATTTTTCTGGTCAACTCCCAATCGCTGATAGAAAGCCTGGACTGAGGTTATTGGATTGCACGGTCGCTGCATTTTGCCTGATGTATTTTTCTCTTCTCGAACGCTACGTTCTTACTGATGTCTAATTAATTTCCTTCTCTTGTTAAAATGATCTCCTTTAGAATTTTTTGAGTATGCAAAATTCTCAATGATCTTTGTCTTGTTGCAGTAATTTTTGCTGACATCTCCTTTTGATCCTTGATCCCAATGATTGAATTACTTGATGGATGATTTCCTAACGGTTCCATGGTACTTAGCAAGTCTCATCATTTCTTCCATCGGGTACATCACTAAGGTGGGTTGATTTCTATGCTAATCCTGGTACGCTTGTAGTTCCTTTATCCTAATGTTTTTCTTGTTTTTACAGGTGAGAGAAAGAAGTGGAGATACCAATAGACAGATTTGGAGGGGGGTCATTGAATTTTTTTTTTAGAGGGGGGATGGGGCTTCATCGCTATGGTTCTGGATTGTTTTAATAGAAGATAGCATCCCTGTCACCACGGGGTGATTGGGTTGCTACAGCTGATGTTGCTGGGACTGGCTGGACCGAGGTCGGGACAGTCTGAACTTGAATGTTCCTGGGCCTTTGTTGTATTTCTCGGTATCTGACCATTGGTTCCTGTGGTCGCACGGCTACAGCTCTTTCCCCATTTTTGAACCGAATGATTATTATAAGGATGATCAGAGTAAACCAGATTAGGAGTAGGATGATATCATCTAATATGTTGACCATCAGAATTGCATCTTCTGATGCTGCCTTGGCCCTTGGGGCAAACATGGCTGCCATCGTCATCATTCCTAAGAAATCTGGTTTGATGAGGCTCCATGTCACCCATACTGCCCAGATCAGTGTTGCAATTTGAATGATGTAAGAAAGCAGGGACACATGTTGGTTGATAAAGACAAAATCATTCCATTGGCTATTAGGTTCTCCTAAAGGGTCCAGGCTTAGGTTAAGGTGCCTGGTTTCCCTATGCCAGTTTTGGTTAAAGATCTCCGAAAGGTTTGGATATCCGGATTCTCTTAGCTCAAAGGAATAATTCAGATTGGTCCAGGCTAGTGGAATCAAGTGTTTTACTGAAGCATCCATTTTTTCTCCTGTAGGGCATGGGTATGAGGGTGGCATGATAGTTTTTCCTTTTGGTGAAGTTAGGCTGCATTGGCAAGGGATTTTTACTTCATGCGCCCCAGCTACTTCCATCTGAGGGACTTTGGTTACATTGCCAAGGCATCTGACCTCCAGCTCATTTTCTGCATTGACTATCCCATAGTGGTCCTTGCTAACTTCTGTGATGATGATGTCTTTAGGAAGCTTTGTGCAGGAGAAGATGCAGTTCTCATTGAGTTCTTCCCTTCCTGCTCTTGAGGTCGCCACTGAATATATGCATCTCGGTTTTGCTAATTGCTGATTTGCAAATTTTGGTAAAAAGCATAGATTGCTTTTACTTAGGTCACAATTTTCCAGTAGTCTTCCTTTGATGGGGATGATCTTGTCATCCCTTACTGCCATGAAGTGGGCATCCTCCTGCAGCTGGCAGAGGCTATCGTGATATCTGAAGGGATGGGTGGTGATAGAATAGAACGACATATGTTTTGCTTCTTGAATTGGGACTCTTAGGTTTATGAGGAGTTTAGATTTTCCGAAAGTGCATCCTGTTAGCTCGTTCTGATAATATTTGTATCTCTCCTCCATTGGAATTGACAGTCTATATCCCTTGAGGGCTACCACTTGTCTGACCCTTTTGAGTTCCTCAAGCAGCATTCCAGGGGTGACTAACAGGTGGGGTAGCAACCTGTTTTTGCATTCTGAGATTATTCCTTGCCAAGCCGCTACCATAATGCCTCTGGTTATGGCATCAGTTATTCTGAAAATGGCTTTTTGATGGTCGTCAGTGATTTTGTTCAGGTTCATCTCATCTTGGGCCAGCTGGCTGATGTCTCGGCCAATCTGGTCTTGTATGTTTAGTACTTGGTCATTGACATTATCCGAGTATTCATTGATAATTTTCGTGACTTGGATTGCTTCTTGGTGTTCCTTGTCTAATTGTTGTTTAAACTGGAGTGTGAGGTTGTCAAATTTTTGTTCTGTCGTTTTAAATTCGTCAAATGTGTCTGTGCTGAGGACTCCACAGCACCATTCGTATGCTTTTCCTATCCATGTCAATGCTCTCCGTCCCCTCCTTTCTTCTAAATAGGGAATCCGAGTTTCCATGAATGGGTTGACGCGAGATAGCATCTCGTTGATCAATTCTTCCATTTTGGATCTTTCCTTCCGCCGTTCTTTGTCGTTCATCACGGTAAAATTCGAAAACTTCATTGATCCTGGGAGTTCTACTTCAAAAAGAACTGGGATACTAGCTGAGTATCCTTGAACGTTGTACATTTTCTCCAGGTGGACTCCATTCGAAATCTTCATTTGAATTTCTTCTTCTTCTGCTTTCACCATTCCAAAGAATGAGAGCAGGAACAGTCCCCCAATGATTAGCTTTAATAAGCAGGACAATTGAAAATACTCACGATTCCAGTGGTCAGAAGGGCTGCAGTCCCTATTGATCCTTCCAGCTGGGATTGATTTCTTTCCGAATGACGGCCGCCATTGTCCTTGAGTCTTCTTTCTTCCAACGTTCTTACTACTTCCAGGGAGATTTTTTGTTTTATTCTTCTCCACCATGGCTCTCACTGGCTTTGTATTTTTGTTTTGAAATTTCGTCATGACCGGCTTTTCATTGTGCGCCTTCGCGGTTCTTCCTTCCTTGTTATCCCAGGCTTCCAAATTTCTGACTCTTCGTATCTGCATTGAATTTTTTCCCATGTCTACTTCCAAAAGCATCTGGCCTTTTAGCCACCCGAAATTTTCCAGCAGTCCTTTCTCAGTATTTAGTCGAAATTTTGCTTCGTGACCGGATTCGATAACGTCCACTAATAGTTTGTCCAACAGTTTCTCACACGTACTTGGCTGCTTCCTCTCCATTGTTCAGTATTTGTAATTCACGGCCTTCCTTACTCGGAGGCTGTACCTTGGTGACTGTGCCTGATCAGCCATGGGCTGAGCTTTTTGTAGCCTCCGGTCGAACTTTTGACCGAGATTTTCTTCTTGTTTTGGATTCTTTAAGTTTGCGTCATTCTTGCATTCTTTTGATTGCTCAGTTTCAGATTCCGCCTCTTCAGCGCTTTCATCTGTTACTTCTGCTATTGTTTCCAATGGTTCATTGATCTTGTTTGGGCGTTTTTGTCTTTCTTGTCCATTCAGCGAATTTTCTCTTTGGAAGTAGGATTTCATCTTGTCTACATGTACTGTTTCACGATGAATTTTCTTACCTCTTCGGGCTTCGACTATGTAATTGACTTCTGATTTTTTCTCTACTACCTTGTACGGCCCGTGGTAATAGTGCATCAGTTTGGACGACAGCCCTTTTTTCTTTTCAAATTTTCTGATCATGACTTCATCGCCTGGTTTAAATGTGATGGGCATTCTTGTTTGATTCACCCTTCGGGCGTTCACATCCTGTTCCCGTTCGATATGTTCTTTTGCTAGTATCCTGGCTTCTTTCGTCTTCTCAGCTAATTCCTCTACGGTTTTATAGGGCTGGGTTGGTGGTAATTGTGCTTCCGCTGGTAATACCGCCTCTCTTCCGTATAGTAGGTAGAAGGGAGTCATCTTCGTAGTCTTCTGTACTGAGGTATTAATCGCGAATACGATATGAGGCAGGAAAAGATCCCAGTCCTTTTGATTTTGACTCACGTACATGGAGATGCAGTCTGTTAGGGTGCTGTGACTTTTTTCCACTAACCCTTGAGCTTGAGGATGGTAGGATGTACTTACGTTGTGCTGGATCCCTAGATAATCGTTGACTAGCTGGAGTAATTCGCTGGTGAAATTTGTCCCACGGTCCGTTTGGACCACTCGTGGGGCTCCATGCCTCGTGATTCCTTGTTCCACCAAAAATTTTGCAACAGACTCTGCTGTGATGTCGGCTACTGCACGAGCCTCTATCCATTTTGTTAGCATACAGATCATTGTGATCACGTATTTCTTCCCACTTGAAGCTCTGGTAAAGGGTCCCATACAGTCTATTTGTACATGCTCGAACGGTTCTACTGGAATATCGAACTTTTGCATTTCGCCATATGGTTTTCTTCTTGGGACTTTCCTAGTTTGACAGCTATGACATGTCTTGATGTAATTGAATATGGCTTTTTTCATGTATTCCCAATAATACCTTTGTTTAATCCGGTAGAAGGTTCTTGTAAAACCAGCATGCGCACTCAGAGGGTCGTCATGGCAGGATTCCATGATTTCTTTCCTCATGCTTTTTGGGACATAGAGTTTTAGATTTTTGTACTGATCCTGGTAGTATAGAATGCCTTCTTGGATGGTGAATCTTTTCATGACGTGCTCGTTGCCTGCCTTGTATTGGGATTTTATGAAGCTGACCTGGGGGTCGTTGCTTTGCTCGTTCCTGATGTTATTAATTTGGATTGTTAGGACTTGCAAAGTTTCTTCCTCCTCGTCTTTCTCTACTTTCCATTTCGGGATAACATCGGGTTTTACAGGACATCGAGACATGGCATCTGCCACATGGTTTAGACTCCCCTTGAGATAGTAAATCCCTTCAATGTTGAAATTAGATAGGAAAAAGGCCATCCTTGCCAGCTTTGGGCTGATTTCTTCTTTTTTGGCTTTCATGATCCAACATAGGGCGTGATGGTCAGTATAGACTTTAAACGGGTGTCCGTCCAGGTATTGCTTCAATTTTTTGATGGAATAGACTATTGCCAAAAGTTCTTGTTCTGTTGTCGTCCATTTTTTCTCCGTCTCCGTTAGGGCTCGGCTCACAAAGGCTACAGGCCTTTCCACCCCATTGTGCATTTGTGTTAGTGTCCCTCCTATTCCGATTGTGGACGCGTCTGTGCACAATCTAGTCTCTAACCCAGGCTGAAATAATGCTAGAATGGGTTCGGATAAGATAGCACTTTTTGCTTCTTCAAAGGCCTTCTCGTGTTCCTCCGTCCAAATGAATTTTTCGTTGTTGCGCAGGAGTTTGTAAAGTGGAGCTGTCTTTTTAGCATAATTTGGGATGAATTTCCGATAGTGGTTGATTAAACCCAACGCCCTTTGCATTTGTTTTACTGTGGTTGGTTTTGGTAGTTTCTTGACTCCGTTTATTGTATCCTCATTCAGACGAACACTTCCATTCCCTACTATAAATCCTAATACCTTGGCTTCCTTATAGCAAAAGTGGCATTTGCTAGGTTGCAGGGTTAGTCCTTCCTTCGAGATTCTTTCAAAAATTTTCTCCAGCTTTTCCACATGTTCTTCTATGGTGGAGCTGAACGTGATGACGTCATCCACAAATGAGGCGACAACCTCTGGCTTCAAGCCTGTTAGCATTGTATCGATTACTTTTGAGAAATGGCCGCTTGCACCGCTTATTCCCATTGGTAGGACCAAAAATTCGTAGAGCCCCTGGGGAGTGGCAAACGCTGTCTTCTCCCTAGAATTCTCGTCAATTTCCACTTGCCAGTACCCTGCCTTGAAATCCATCCAGGAGATGTATTTGGCATCTCTGAGTTTTACAAGTATGTCATCTATCAGCGGCAGGGGATACGATGTGATGTTTTTTGTGATTGCGTTTAGTGATCGGTAGTCCACGGTTACTCTTTTTTCGGTTGTCCCTTTCTTTGGTACTAGGTGAATGGGACACGCCCATGGGCTATTAGACGACTGGATAATTCCTAGGTCAAGCATTTTCTGTACTTCCTTTTGAATTTGCTCTCTTGCTGCTTCTGAGGCTGGGTATGGTCGTCTTCTCATTGGCGGGTGATCCCCCGTCTCGATTTTGAATTTCATGCTACCCGTTCTTCCGATCCTGTTTGGGTCCCATGAAAATATTTGCTGGTATTTGTCAATGACAGCCATGATTTTTTCCTTATCTTCTTCTTTTAATTCCGGATTAATGTCGATTTTTTGTTTCTGCTCTGCCGTGATAAGGTTCACTTTCAGGGTAGGGACTTCCTTGTCAACTGATTCTTCTATCCCTAGTATTTGTCCTTTGCTAATTTTCAACGTCTCATTGGTAGGGTTGATAAGTACGACTTCCTTAGTTTTCCCGCTAATTGTCATGTTCGGGATTAAGAGCAGATTTTTGGCGTAGGCTCTTTTAGATGCTAGTATTACTGCCTCTTCTGCCTCTGTCAGGCCTGTGTCTTGGATAGGTACTGTAAATTGTGACCTGGGAGGGGCAATTATTTGGCATAAGGCTCTGATTTTTACGGATTTTCTTTGCCGTGTTTGTTGCAGTGACGGCCGAATCTCCGGCTCGGCTTTCTGCGTCATCGGATATAGTCTTCTTTCGTTCCAGAAATTTAAGGGCTTGCTAATGACTTGAATAGGGCCTGACTGTCTTGATTCTAAAATTCTTCTCTCCAGGTCAATAGAGAATTGAAATTGTTCAAGGAAGTCAAGTCCTAGTAAAGCTTCCATCCTGAGGTCTTTGATCACGAAGAATTTGTGTTTAGTACTTAGGTTTCCTATTGTTATGGGTATTTCAGCTATGCCTAGATCCTTGAGGGGCTCCGTTACTTGTCCTAATTTAATGAAGTCATTTTTGAATTTCTGATAGCTTTCTGCTTTCTTGTCACTAATGAGTGATATTGGGCTTCCTGAGTCTATGAGAAATTCAATGCTATTTTCTTCGATTTTTCCTTTGATTGTGACCGTCCCATCGCTGTTTCCCGAAATTCTTAAAGTTGATATGGGCAGAATGGGAAAGTTAATTTTTGGTGGAGTGGCGGGCTTCACCAAGCCCGCCCTTGGGCGTTTCCCGCAGAGGGTTGCTGGTATTGTCCTTGTCCCCCTTGTCGTGGTGAAGATTGCTTGCTTGGGTACCATGGGTTCCTTTGCTGTTGCCCCCTGTAGTTTCCTCCATATTGCCCTCGATAAGCTCCGCCGCCTCTGTTTCCGTTGAAGTTAGCTCGGCATACGGCTTTAACGTGTCCTGGCTTCCCACATCGGAAGCATTTTGGGCGATTGTCAAAATCCCTCTCGTTAAAATTCCGTTGATTTTGCATTCTTGGGCCTTGGTATTCTCCTCTGAATGAAGTTCCTTGTTGAGTCGTCACTGGGGCAAATTCTTTCTTTTGCTGAATCAAGGAATTTGTCTGTACAGCATTTACTTTAAGCTCTTTCATTTCCTTTACCAGCTCGGCAATAACATCTTCCTGTTTTTTATCTTTTTCCGTTGAGATTTTCTTCGCTCCTCCGTCTTTGGCCAACTTATCGAGGTCTTTCATACCCTTTCCTTCGTATTCCTCAATAATCTTTACTAGTTCTTCCCATGTTGTCGGAACTCCTCGGTACTGGACAAATCTTCGAACTGCTGGGATCATTTGTTTCGTAATTCCTTCGCAAAGCTCCTCTTCAGCGTATTTTCCCCAATTTTCTCCAAACAAGTATCTGATTCTGGTTATAAATGCCAGGGAGCTTTCTGAACTTTCCTGGTCTTGTGATGTTAGGTTTACCATCCTAAGGTCAATTTCCTCATCATCTTTTGGACAATTTTTCAGGAAGCTTGTTATGTACGCATTCCATGTAGTTGCAGCGTCTGCTATTTTATCGTGGTGGATCGCAAACCAGTGTTCTGCTCCTGGATTTTCTACTGCTGATTCAAAATGAAGTTTTTTGGTTTGACTGTCATACCCCATGCTGTCCGCCCATGTCTCGTATTTAGTAATGAAGTTTCTCATCGCCTTCTCCGTGATCTTCTTTTTGTAAATTGGTTTTCTTTCTGATTTCACCAGTACGGTTCCTCCGTTTCCTGCTGGAATGGCAGCTACTGCGGCATCGGCGACTGCTTGTGCTTCTGCCTGTCCTAGTCCTCCTGCTAGCGCTGCTGCTAGGGCTGCTGCTCTTACAGCTTGTGCCGTGGCCATATTGGAATTTCTGGGTGGTGAGGGTGGAGGATTTTGTGGAGATTGTGGATTTTTCGGTGATGGTGGGCTTGGTGGTTTAGGTGGGCTAGGTGGTGGTGGTGGAGGGCTTTTTGGTTTTTGACCTCCCTTTAGAGGGTTAAATGCAAAACTAAACGGGATTGCTGGTGGTGAGGGGATAGTACTCTGCGTTTTTCGGTAAAATGTTGGGGTTAGGGTCCTTTCTGTGGCGTTTTGCTGCTTCGGGTTGTTGAGGGTTGTTCTTAAGGGTGAAACTTGGGGTGGTACTCGGTTTTCGATGCTTGGACTTTGAGTTAAATTTAGATTTATCTCACCGAATCCTGTTTGTTGTTCTTGCTCGTCCTCGAGAAGATCAAGAAGGGGTTCCCCGTCTGAGTGTGCCTCTTCCTCTTCACTTTCGTGTATCTCAGGTCTGATTAAAATAACGGTTGACTTTTCTGGACTGCGAGCTAGGGCTCTACTTGGTAGAAACGGACTTCTTGCAAGTTCGGAGTTGGTTGCCTGCGTTGCACTGTGGGAAGGATAGAATACGTCTTCTGTTTCTGATTCAGTTTCCAAGTCTATTTCCTCGACAGCAGAGGCTTGGTCTGATTCTGGCACTGAATTCTGGCTTGAATTCGATTTTTTTGCGTGGCGGTCTAGCTCATCTGCTTTTCGTTTCTTCGTTAGCGGTAATGGAATATTTGGTGCTGGGATACCTTGTACTCTTTGTGAGATTCTGCTCGGTGGTGGGATGATTTTCTTCTGTTTTGGGGCTTTTTTCTCGCTCATTTGGCTTCTGCTTGGCGGTGAGAGGTTGGATGATCGATTCGCATCTCCACCATTGTCAGATGCACAAACTCAGGTGTGAGAATAAACT
>JABASM010001546.1:0-13996 GCA_019776545.1 Brachystomella parvula | reverse complement strand
TCCAATGCCGAATCTCTATTACAACATCAAGCTCTGATTAGAGTCTGTTCATCATCTTCAGGGCAACGAGCTTAATATAATCTTGTTAAGGAGAACTGGAACCGGTTTCTACGAACGCTCTGGACGCAAGGGTACATTAAGTACCTCATTGTTGATTCTCTGGCTAAAATCATCGCTGGAAACCGCCTTAACGATAGAGTGAACTTCCTAACTTAAAAACTAACAAGACATTTTATGGAGTAAAATATTATGAAACATAGGGAGTAAAAGCCTGTTAAATAAAACTCGTTTGAAAAAAAAAATTCTAAAATTCAAAATTTTTCAAGCTGTGGACTGTGCTGAAATTAATTTTAATTCATGGTTACTGCACGCCTGGAGAAGGACTGCAGGTTTGCAGAAAATTGGGAAGTTAGCTATTGTGAGTGGAAAAGCTAAAAACCCTATAATTATTAGTAAACCACCAAATTAGTTCCGCATTTTATTACATTCTCTTCGAAGGAAGTAACGAAAAAATTTCCTACTTCATTGTTATTAGTCCTAATAAAATTACTAACTTCCATTTCTTGCAATCTAGCTCCTATTAAATTAAACCTCGCAATTTCTCCACCGCTTCTTTTCTATCACCAGATCCGCCGTATTTCTTTTCCCATTCATTAAATAGCACTGTGTTGTAGGGCTTTGTCTCAAGAAACTGTAAGTACTTGTCCATATCTGAGGAGGGAAAAATTCGCTTGGCACCTTCTGGAACTCTGTTCAGCTCATCCTCAGCAATGATGAGGTGCCGAATTTCCGCCTGTGTCAAACCATTCAAAATTTCCGCCACTTCTGCCTTTCCGCTTTTCGCTCCTACGAATTTTTCCTGCTTTTCTATGTCTTCCTGTCCCAAATCCAGTTTGTAAAGTGAAGAGTCAAACCTCGGGTCCTTAATTTCATAAATGGGGTTGAAATTTTTCGAAATGTATTCTTTTGCTTCTGCGGAGATCGTGTTTTCTCAAGAAACTGTAAGTACTTGTCCATATCTGAGGAGGGAAAAATTCGCTTGGCACCTTCTGGAACTCTGTTCAGCTCATCCTCAGCAATGATGAGGTGCCGAATTTCCGCATGCGTCAAACCATTCAAAATTTCCGCCACTTCTGCCTTTCCGCTTTCTGCTCCTACGAATTTTTCTTGCTTTTCTTTGTCTTCCTGTCCCAAATCCAGTTTGTAAAGTGAAGAGTCAAACCTCGGGTCCTTAATTTCATAAACGGGGTTGAAATTTTTCGAAATGTATTCTTTTGCTTCTGCGGAGATCGAGTTTGGTAGATGGAAACCAGCGAGCGTCAGCGCACCGCTTATAACATCCTTCGCAAGTTTTCCTGTCCTAACTTTAAAACTTGGTCGTCTATTCACTTCATTCAGCCAGACCTTGTGTGCAGTGTCAACGAAAAAATCGAATGACATTAGGCCGTAGGAATTGTAGCGGCTCTTCAGCTTGGCATAATTCTCCTCAACAATGGACTTCTGAGCCGAGAACACTATTTTTATTATGGCGTCATTCATTTCTGTGCGCAGTTTTTTGATGTTTACTCCTATTTTGTGAAATTCTGGTTCCTGCGAGTTTGCTGTGACACCGAAGGAGCGGCTGCGGAGAGCCTTTGTCTCGGGGGAGGTACAGTGGCTCTCGAATGGCAAGTGAATACAGGGGTCCCTCAGCTTCTTCACGTCCTTCGTGTAGTTCTTCAAGGAAATTTTCAAGAGCTGGTCTGTGAACACGAATATTCGGAAGGGATCGAATCCAGTGATTAGAACGTAGTTACGAAACTCTATTTTCTTCCCATTCAGTGTTAGCGGATTCGTAATGTATTTCTGTACAACGGAAGTCGTATTTTCAACTCTGGTGCAGCCGTTCTGAAATTTCACCTTAATCCAGTTTGACGTGTTTACAGGCTTCTGTACCCAGACTTTGTCCTTCAAACTTTTGCACTTGGCTTGAAACTTGTCGTATTCTTCGGGGAGTGTGAAGGTAGGAATGGCGAAAGAATATTCAGCTTCTCCGTGTCTCTGTGTGAAACAAAGTTAAATTGTGAATGGAGAGAATTATACATGAAAAAGCAAAGTAAAAGAAAAAGTGGGGGTAACCCAAATAATGAACCATAACGATAAGTAAAACATTTTTAATTTCAGTGGCTTAAAGTTATCCCGGGGGGAGACTGGAGAAATCGGGTGCTTTTCAAGCTAACTTTGAACAGAAACAGTTCAGTTTCCGTCCACAAGTTAATCCGCTGCTGGTTTCTCAGGCAGCAAGCCGGCTAACTTGAAGCCACATAGCACCACAGTTCCCCAACATTTTTCTACAGAAAATTGAAAGCGTTTTTGATGTTAAAAAATGTGTTCAAGGAAGTGGCATAGGCTTTGTTTACTATAGAAAGAGCATGGGGAACATATCAAATTTTAGGTACACTTTCCTAACGAAGTACAGAGGCTGGAGCGTTTTTTGATATGTCTAATTAAAGACAAAGCGATGCACAAGAACTTCCTTAAGCCAGATTCCTTGAACTTAGTACTGAGGCGTGGCACTATCCGCTTTTCCAAACCCTGTTTTTGCAATTTAGAACCGACATTTGAATGTCAGTCGCTTTCTGACCAGGATGATACAAAATTAAATTCTGTCGTAAGGAAGTTGTTCCTAATGACCGCTACGCTAGGACATCCCGATGTCCAGGAAAGTGTACCTAAAGCTGGTCACCTTTTTTACTGAAATCGCCAATATCATGTTCTTTCAAGCAATCACACAAATAATAGCTGCGCAACCCTCAGCTGATTCCGTAGCAACAGGTCAAAAAAGGAACAAAGCCTATACTCCGTCCTTAATTTCAGATTCTTTCTCGAAATGAGAAGTTCAACAAGCGGGCCTTTTTGTTTCTCACAAATCTTTTACGGTTATTTAGAAACAAAAAATTAAAAAGAAATTGTTGTGAAACTGGGTCGGAGTAACTACCCTGGTCCCAGTTTTTTTGTCCAAGTTCTCGGAAAAAATTTGATTTTCAGATTTTTGCCTTAAAACACGTACCATGACATCGTAAATCGTTTTTTACCAATTTTGAAAAAAAGAATTGTTCAAATTTTTATTTTTTTTTCAAAATTCTGTCTAGTGCTACGTTCTTCGTCAACCTAGTAAACCTAACACTGTAACATTCTAATACCTTTGCCTTCAGGTAAATAAAAATGAAGTTTTAAATTTTTCCAAAGAAAAAGAAAATGTAGGAAAAATTTTTTTTTTGAAAAATGTTTGAAAACGACTCATAATGGCCTGAAACGTGTTTTGAGCCAAAAATCGGAAAATCGAATTTTCTTCCAGGAACTTGGAAAAAAATAAGTGGGACCAAGTTAGTTACTACGACCAAAAACTGATGTGAGGGATCATTAAACAAAGTCAGCGGATATAGGTCTCAAAGGTGAATTGAATTCAGCGTTTACCTCGATCATTTTCTTCAAGTTGTAAGACAACTTGACCTTGCTATCAAGCTCCATTACATTGGGTAGATGATTAAGTCTCTCGCCTTCAGACTTGTAGTCAGGAGTTTTTTGATCCTCCTCCCCGTAACTTGAACGATGTTGGTCGAAGGATAGAAATATTTTTCTTTTGGTTTTAAACCGATCCACGATGCGAAGTCCAGAATTTCTAATTATAAAATTCGTGTTTGCTCTTTCCAACCCTCTCAAAGTTTTTCCATAAAGTAGTTCCTGCTTCAAGATTTTTGGGAGTCTCTGAGGACATTTCGAAGAGGCTGTGAAGCGGATGTACGGCGGAACACCCGGGAATAGTGACGGTATCAGAAAATTTGTCCAAGGTGGGTCTTGAGCTATTGGAAATCTCACAAGCCTTGGATTCCTCTAAACGTACAAAACTCGAAACTATAAGTCCCAACACAAGTATCCTCAACCTGGCCATGTTGAGTGAAATAATTCTTTCAACTAAGAATTTGCGGAGTTTACCGTTTATGTAAGGAAAATTTGTTAGAATAAACAATTTGTTAAGGACAGGCTGGCTGTGGGGTGTAGCAGCCTTTTAAGAAAGGGGGCTCTGACCAATTAATTAATTAATTAACTGACGAGAACGTTTGGTATTAAAATTTCCATCTGTAGGTAAGTGGAAGTCGAATCCACTTATATCACATTAGCATAAAGAGTTGAATAACCCGAGCAGTGTTTACTAGACTCAACTTTGGCAGCCATTTTATTGGAATCCGCCACGAGCCATTGATTCGGATCATATTGCAATGCTTATAAAGTTTGATCAAAATCTCAGGTTTAGACAACATAATGGTGGCTTGGTTGATACGTTGTTGAAGATCGTGAACCGGGAATCAAAGGTACTGGTAAAGACCCGTCGGATAGCTCGGATCAAGATGAAGGGAATAGGTATAGGACTGCGGTCGGAGCTGCTAGCTCTACTTGGGAACTTGTAAGTACCTTGTGTAATTCCACAGTGTAAAGACCAAGGTCGAAAGTGACTGCTTAAGTGTTATGCTCGCTTATATTTTTACTCTCAAGCTGTTAAGCGATGGGAGTCATGGAACCTAAGAGTAGAAATAGCGTATTGCTGAAACTCATAGCATGCATATAGTGGGCCCTTTCTCCGGCGGCCGGCCGTTTGGGCGTCCAACCACAACCTAACAACCTAAGCATAGAAATAGAATAATTTAAAATGAACGCATACTTCGAATTTTCAAACCTCTGTGACCTTGCCTTTCCTGGTTTTGGCCCACTTCGAATTTCGTTTATGGGTCATTCATGGTGTGAGTTCATGGGGAATAGTAATGGTTATTGAGGAAATAGGAAATTAACCAGCTTGGGAGTCCGACGTGTCAGCGTAGTTTTTTTTTTTTAATTTCAATGGTTTCCTTTTTAATTTAACTCACCAACTGTAAACAATTTGTGTGCCCATAGCTCTTAATATCTCTGAAGTTTCGGACACGCAGCTGCAGGCATATGTATTGCAACATTGGGTTTCGCGAGTTTGGCTTCTTAAAAATGTTTTAGGCGATATTCACCTGACTCTTGATGCTTTTTTGTGGTTAAGAGAGTTATGTCTTATTTACAGGTGCCGTTTTTGCCACGCCAATTCATCTCCCTGTGACCCGATTGATAACTCGCCTTACCACTGTCACTTGCCGCCCTGATTTTTTGTCTAAGAGAGTAAAGTTTTCTTTGACGATAGGAGGAACATTTTTCATTAAGAATTTCTCGAAATATAGTGTGATCTCCTCACCATAATTCTTTTTCTTTCCCTTAAAATCCCAGCATCCTTTGTGGTCCACTTTTAAATTTGTTAGGACGACAACTACAATGATTTTATACTTATCTGCAACTCCAACAATTTTGTATTCTTTCAAAAGTTCCATAGCTATTTTAGGTGTCCTCAGCCTAGAAGCATAGGAAAACGCAAGTTATTAAGACTCTCCGGAAATAAATGTGCCCTTGGGATCCATCACCTCAACGGGAATGAATCCCGCTGCAAGCTTTTTTTCTCTTAGTTGCCAATATACTCTAGCTTATAAAAACAAAATTCATATCAATAGGTTCACTCAGTGAGAAATGGCAGCCTATTCACTGTTCAGTGAGAATAGTGAAGGGGTCCAAAATTCAAAATTGCAGCCTGAAAAAAAAGGATAGGGAAGCGAAAGCATTTTTGTCAGTTTTCCCCATCTGAATTTCTTTCAGCCCTTATTTTTTACATTTACCTAATACACTTTGAAGTTGAAATGATTTCTCAGAACATGACGCGAACCCCTGTATTCGATTCCACGAAGAAAGTTGTAAGCGTGGTCTTTTCCCCTGGCCGCTTCTTTCCTTTTTCTCGACTTCCTTTGAAATATCACTCGTTGTTATGATTACATCCGCGCACTCGTTGCTAGAATTGCTCGACCTTACTAGGCTGAAGGCATGCTGACCAAAATTTTCAATGCCACTTGCAATTTTGAGGCGTTGGGAACATTCTTTGAGAAAGAGAAAAGGAAGATACTAATTACGACCACGCTTACCACTTTCTTCGTGGAATCGAATACAAGGGTTTGCGTCATATTCTGAAAGATCGTTTCAATTGCTAAATGTATTAAGTATATGTAAGAAGTAAGGGCTGAATGAAATTCAGATGGGAAAAACTGGAAAAAAATCTTACGCCTCCCTATCCTTTTTCTCAGGCTGAATTTTGGATTTTGCACCCCATTCACTATTCTGGCTGCCATTTCTCACTAAGTAAGTGAACCAATTCATATGAAACTTTTTTTAAACGAACCGTGACAACACGGGTGTATGAATTAGCGCGAGTATGGAATGAAGTATAAATTGAAATAAGATATTTTCAGTTAATTTATGTATGAGACCCTGTTTCATAAAAAGTGATTTACTCATTTAAAAGTAATTTACTCATTTAAAAGTAATTTACTCATTTAAAAAGTGATTTAATCATTTAAGAGAAATTACTCATTTAAAAAGTGAGTTACTCATTTAGGAGTACGTTACTCATTTATTACTCATTTATGAGTTATGAACTTATTTAAAAGTAATTTGAGAGTTAACTCCTTTAAAAAGTGATTTACTCATTTAAGAGTAAATCTAGATCATACCGGGTGTTGATGGGGTCATACGGGGTGTATACGGGGTCATACGGGTTGTATATGGGGTCATGCCAGGTGTATATGGGGTCATACGGGGTGTGTATAGGGTCATACGGGGTGTAGATGGGGTCAAACGGGGTGTAGATGGGGTCAAACGGGGTGTACATGGGGTCAGACCGGGTATATATGGGGTCATACGGCGTGAATACGGAGTCACACGGGGTGTGCATGGGGTTATACGCGGTGTATATGGGGTTATACGCGGTGTATATGGGTTATACGAGGGGTATATGGGGTCATAGCATACCATAAGCACATGTGCACAATAAGCCCATAGAAACATATGAGCTAAAAATCGAAATATCTTATACCGAAAATGAAGTCAATCCGACAAAGCGTTCATGAGTTATCGCGTGAACAGGCGTCCGGACTAACATTTGATTCGCAAGAACAGCTCGCGCTATTAATAAACTATAGTATGTTGGTAATAAATAAGGGATAAAGCTTGCAGCGGGATTCATTCCCCTTGGGGTAATCCAGCTAAATCCCAAGTGTACATTAGTTTCCGGACAGTCTTTAGTTATTCAACAATCAGTCGGAGGTTTTTAAGCCTTCTCCTTTGTCGTGCAGTGCGCGTAACAATTTTAGCCGTGCGACTCAGCAATCCCCTATTACTTTAAGGATTTACTTTTGGCCCTGGTTTTTCGCCGTGCAGTTGGGAGATATGCGCAGGTCCAAAGATTTTATCAGGAGTAGTTCTCCATGAAAGGGAAGATTTAAGTAAAGCTAACATGATTTCCTATGCACTTACCTGTTAATTTCATTCGAAGCAGGTTACTGTCTTAAAATGGATGAAATAGTTTGCAATAGGAGATCAAAAAAATTGATCCAGCACATGTCGGCGAACGCAGGTTGAGCGAATATTTTGCACTAAAGGACAATGGAACATTAACATTTAGAAACCTTGGCCTGCTTGATTGTCTTATTCGATTTTGCTACAACTGGTAAAAACTGCAGAATCTTTAAATGAAATATTATCCGTCATTTACCACGCGAAACTTGCCCCTTTGTCCCCAAAAGGTCACAAGAGCTCAACGTTGGCTTTTAGAAGTGTGAAGTGTCCCTAAAAAGCTCGTTTCATGTTGCATTCAAAAACAGTTTTATGTTAACCTCTAAAAGTTAAGTTGTGACCTCTAGGCGTAAACAAAAATTATCTTTAAATTTAGCATGGACTTAGATTTTCAGGTACACGTCAGCAAGCCCTAAAACCAATGCTGACCTCTATTGACCTTTTTGGGGTCAATGGTCAAATTTCACATGCTAACTGGCAAACAATTTGCCATTTAAACACTCTGCAAAGTTTGAGCAGAATCAGATAAATTTTTAGTCAATTTTAACAGACCGAGGTATCGAAATGTTAGTTAGCCGCTGTCCAAATCTCTGACTTCAATATTAGCTAAAATTATAGCGCAACTAAATACCGGGAAAGTCCGGAATCAGAGACATAAAATTAATTTCTTTATATAGCTTTTTTTCGTGTGAGGGCTTTTTTCTTGCATTGGGGCTTGTGGAAGGGGAATCTGCCGCTCGTCAAAGCTGTATCTACGAAGAAGAGCGGTCAAAAGTACTGTTCAGCTGAAATTGTTACACGCATTTTACTTACTCTCCATTACAGCCCAGGTGAAAGAAATGAGCGAAGCAGGTAGACTTTAAGGTGCCCCTGTAGAAGGAACTTCGTTCCTCACAACCCGGCGGAATGTATACAATTCCTTCCTTTTGAAGCCCGATTTCTCCAGAAATGCCTTCAAAAAATTCTTCGACGTCAAAGACTTCAAACATCCCTTGCCTCTGTTCACGCGTAGCTGACAAAATATAAGAACTGGTCTCATATTTTCGACTTTTTTTTCTTTTTGCAATTACTCACGGTTTTTGGCAAGTTTTTTCGTTCCAAATAAAAATTTGATCATTTCTTCAAATCCGGGGTAGTCGCATCCCCTATATTCTTTTTCCTTTTCTTCCTTTGTGCAGTCAATACCTGGCTGTGGAGGAAACAAACTAAAAATTAACTTTTTTGTATTTCCCAAAGCACTTCCGGACATAGTTCACCTAGAACCCTGGGATATTGTCACACACCATTTCAGAAGGTAGGAAAGCATAGTTCCCACCGTTTCAACGGTTTTTCGATTTTTTTTGTCTCTTTCGCTTTTTTCTTTTTGAAAGAATTCAAGAGGTCGTCAATCGCTAGGATCAAGAGTAAGTGAGAGAAGACTCCACCCTGCGGGCATCCTCGCTCCACCTGTCTGGTCACGGTGGACCCCTTACCACTAGCTATTACCGTGCGATTTCCCAACATGTGCTTGACAAGTCGGGCGCAGATTGAATCTACTTCTTTTTGGTGCATAGTCTTCACCATCCATTTTATGGTGACAATATTGACAGCGCCCACGATATAAAAAAGTTTGCTGGGGCTACTTCGTCGTTTTTTACAGCGTGTTCTACTTTGGCAACCATCCTGTGCAGAGCGTGTTCTGTGGAGAACCCTCGTCATATTGCTGTCTGTCTTGAGTCTTTCAAACCCCGTACGAGTGCACTATAAGCACATATGAACCATAAGCTCAGATGCACCAATAGCAAAAATTCGAAAATCCGCAAATCTTCACCGATCGCTTCGAAACTTTGTGGTTCACACCTCGGGACCGTAAACTACTGTAATACCAAAAACCCTAATCAATCCGATCATCTATTGCTGAGATTTTTGAGTCCAGGCCGGCCGGATGGACAGACTAACATCAGTAAATGCATAAATAGCTCGCGCTATTCTGACCGTCTGACGATTAATTAAGACGAAATCTTCAAATACCACCTATTGAGCACCAAGTTTTCAATCTGAATTCCACTTAAGCAAGGAACTTACGAACAAGTGTTCAGCATGCTGGACCTTCGTGTACATATCGAGCGGAGATTTCAGGAAAGGCTCGTAAATGTCCACAACGCCGCCCGTGTTCACATCTACCTCCCAAGTAAAAAAAAATGATTTTAAGAAACCAGACACTACAACTCCTATAAATATTCCAGAACGCAAGTTGTGATGTTGTGTTTTTAGTTTTTTACCTATTTTGAAGAGATCATGGGTTGGTGACCATAAAAAGACTCTCATCTTTTTAATATTCTCTAAGCTATCTATCTCTTTTGACTCAGCGAACTTCTTCATAACTGTAACGGAATGCTTGGGACTTTTCTTCGTCTTGTAATAACGGTAGTAAGCTGGAAAATATTTAAATTTCTTACCGCTCTGCTGATTTGGTAGACCTTAAGCGAACGTATAAAGTTTTCTTACTAGTGGCAAAGAGTCCAACCCCAGAAATAATACTAGAATGTGCAATGCTGAAAATGTGTACGAAATTAGCGCCAGCCGAGTAACCAGAAATCGTAATGAAATTTTTATCTATCGGGTACCGTCCTGAAAAATGCCAAACAAATTTCAAAAGTGTGGACGAAATAAGAACGCCGAACTTAACCTATGTACCGCTCAGTTTGATAACATTTTCGTCTCTTAAATCCTCTTCGCCAAAGTCAGTTGTATTTTCGACGGCTAGAGCTGATACGAGTAAAACCTCTAAAACGAGTAGTAAACGGATTCGAAAACTTCTGTAAAAATTCCCGAGGAGAGGCATTTTCCCCGTCTTTGTTCGTAGCTGCCTGTTAATATAATATGACTGCTTTTCCACTTCGAGTACAGAAAAGTAGAGTAACTTCCCCAGGAGTGTTGCACAACTGCTTCTGGAGAATTACTAAACACAATGTTTTTAATTAACCTCCATTTGAGCTTTGGATATTCTGTTAACGAGTCACTCTATTGATTTTCTTCTGGTTCCTCTACTCTCTACTTTACTTCGCGGTCGCTTTTAATTTCTTGTTGCCCAATTTTTAGTAGAAAGCTAGAAATTGTCCTATCAAAGCCGGAGTACGGGGCTAGCTGCCTCCGTACGCGTGCCTGCCTGCCATGCATTTTTTTCCTTGGTCGTTCTGCCGCATCAAAATTTAATTCTCTTCTACACCTTAGACAGCTATCTGTTTATGGTTACTGTGCGATCTAAAAGGTGAACAAACTGAGCAATGACTTTGGCAAAGTGTATGTATAAGGAAAAGTGAGGGCACTTGATAAAAATAGCCTCCCAGAAAGTGAGAAGGTTCTCTTCTCTTCTCTAGGTGCCTCTGATACACTAAAGTTTGCTCAGTTTTCATAGGGAGAGGCGGACTAAGCATTACAAGTAGTTAATTTCTAGCCTTTTTTCTTAAATCTAATTGCTTAATGAATGTAAACTAATAGTTATCCAAGATTTTCTTCAGTGAAATTCCTTTAACACATTTTTATAAAAGCCTTTGGCTGGATTTTACGCTTTATCCCTTTTCTTTTCAGATAATCTACTGATCTGCGTTTCTTAGCTGCAGCTTATTGTTCGTAAATTGGTAGAGAAGGAAACGATGTAGGAATTGCATTAGGTTCCCATTCCCACTTGTTAATTTCACTTGGATTAAAGTGTCTATCACACATGACACACATGAGTTTGCTCTCCACGGTTACCCTTACTTCAGCAGAAAGTTGAAATATCTACCAGGCTAAGAGGTGCGGTAGAAATCGAAACAACTCCATTATTTCTGTGCTTCTTGAGGCTCGCAACACGAAGAAGCATATTTGCCGAAACCGTCAAGATCCCAAAGCTGCACTGCCGAGTATTGTACTTCAATATGACTCTTTTTCTAATCTGACCTCTTATCTCAAAGCTGTCGCTTCACGCATTCCTTATTCCTAACTTATCATGTTGTAGATTATTTTACCTGTTTTACTTTAAGTTTTGGCCTTGGTGCCCTATATGTTCACTGCACATATCAATTCTGAACAAAGTGGGATCCTGAATAGAATGGATCTGAACATAAATGGAAATGAACAATGTTGGACCTGAACAAAATGGGTATGATCAAAAAGTCACTGAACATAACGGAATGAACATAATGGGCGGTAACGGAAGGTTATGCGGATAGCCAGGCGTTGGATTCGGGTTGTGTATAGGCAAGAAGGCGGGCTTTCGTTGCAGCATCAGGTGACGTCAGTAGTTTTTTCTGGTTGATAGTGTGGAGCTGGGTGGACCATGACGATTGATGACAACGTTCTTCCACTTATCGTCCACGTTCAAGTCTAAATTCGTTTGAAATTAGCGGCTTGGAGCGTGAAATAATCAGAAAAAAAGTTTTTCAGTTATCGGCTGCTATATTTTTAAAAATAAGAGTTAAAGGATGACATCTTATCAAAACGCTGTATATTTTAGGCAGTTCAAACGTTTAAATATTTTGAAGCATCGTCGGATAGTCTTTGGCTAAAAGTTGTGCCTCTACCTCTTGGACAAACCTTAATAAAGGACACAAGCATTTTTGATTTTTAACGCTGTCAATCGGGAAGCTAAAGTTCGCCTATTGTAACCGGAAATATACAGTTCAGATCCCATGATTTACGCAAGAAACTGATTCTCTTTTCTAAGGGGCTGAGCAAATGTGGCTCCTTCATGGTTATTCCAGCCGAAACGTTAGTACTCCTCTCACGGTCATTGGCCCTGTAGTGTGCGTATCAAGAGTTTTGGTAAAGATGTTTCTTCAAAAGTTGCAGCACCACACGTTTGGTTGGTAATTTTTAAAATATCTTAAACCAAGTGATAGGTCGCTTTCAAAATTTGTTTTTGGACCGGCATAGTGTCTCGATGCATACAGCATTGGTACTGTTCAACGAAAGCGTTCCCACGCAGCTATTGGCTGAAGGCCAGCAAAAATTTTAAAAGCGTTCGGAATTACCCCCTAGGTGAAGGAATTCCGAACGCCACCATTTTAAATTTTTTTTGCAGTTAATTAGCACACCTAAAATTATGCGATATATAGTCTTTTTAGTAGATGAATTTGGGTACTAAGACGTGATTTTTAGACGTCGGAAAAATTCGGCTTCCTTCACCCTGCTTTTACAAAAGACGGTGAAAAGCGTTCGGAAATACTCCACTATACGGTACTTTAATGTTTGTATTTTACAATTTTGGAATATGCGATTGTTTGTTTGAAGCAAAACAAGGAAACATTTCAGATCACGATTTTTGTTTTGTTTAACTGGTGAAATATATCGTTTTCTTTTTGTTTTTTCAAAGTAAACATGGTTGTTAAAGTCAACTGGAGTAGCGTAATAATCCTGGAAAGATTGACTGGATCAGTTTACTTCAAGCTTATGCGAAAAGAGATCTCGCTCATGAATTCCTCAAAAAAAGAGTGGGGAAATTTAAAGGCTGGCTTTTAAGCTTTTAAGCTTTTTGATTTTAAGCCGAGCGAAGCTTAAACGCAACATACCTGAGTGTACCGCTTTTTCTTGGAAAACAAAAAAATGTCAGAGGCCATGTCAGAGGGTCATGTCACGAATCCATGTCAGGGTGGCCATGTCACGGGTCCATTTCAGGATGACCATGTCACGGCTCCATGTCAGGGTGGCTATCTCACGGGTCCATGTCAGGGTGGTCATGTCCAAAATCGACGGATGCCTACCATTACCATACCGGATATCCAAAAAAAGCGGAAAAGCCGCTTTAAAAGCTTGCTAGAGTTGGCTTTTAAAAAACAGACTTTTAAGCAGCAAAAAAAAGCCGTCCGTTCTGCGCACGACGGCTTTCTGAAAAAAGCCGAATTAAAAAAAGCGTGGCTTAAACGCGAGCCTCCCCAGTAATAGTTTTTTCTGGGCGCAAAGTAAGGACGAAGGAGTAAAAGATAAATTGTTAAAAGCTACTAATAATCTATAAGAAGCATCCCTGCATTGTCTATTTACGTGGGTAAAGAAGAATAAGATTCATAACGTGGGAAATCATGAAATCGACGTAGCTGAGTGCAAGCGATTTGTCTAAAGTGTAAAAACTGGCTATTGGGATCGTGACGGGTTTAATGGACTTCCATTTTTTATGTTCTGCCGGAGTTAAGCTCTTGTGACCTTTCCATTTTGCAATGCAAATGGCAGAAAGTGGCTTTAAATTGTATTGAGGAAGAAGGATAAATATGAAGACTGTCTGCCCAGCAGCCACTGTCAGTGGCATAAGTAAAAATGGGAGCGGTGGGAGGTCCAGCATAATCGTATTGTAGAAACAGACAACAGTGTTTACAAATATAGTTATCTTGATGGAAATAATAGCAAAGAACATCCCATCAACGAACTGAAGCCCAAATCTGTAGAGTGTACCATAGTACCTTGTGGCCTCTGAACTAGAGGTGAGCAGGATTAGGGTTGGAACAGGGCTGAACCTGATCCTAATCCTGATCCTGTAAACAGGATCAGGATTTTTAAAAATTTAGCAGCACAGGTTAGGATCAGGTTAGGATTT
>JABASM010001545.1:0-13998 GCA_019776545.1 Brachystomella parvula | reverse complement strand
GACGGACACCTAATAAAACTGTTAGGTTTTTATACGGATGCCGTAGCCTGCGGGAGTCGCATCAAAGCATTTGCGACCGGATTCAAACGACGAACAGCTAATGAAACTGTTAGGTTTTTATACGGATGCAAGTTAACAAGTCGGGCTCCTTGAATTTTATGCTTGCATAGGTTTTTATTCTACCCTATTTCGTTTTTTTGTTGTCGAGAAAATTGCTCGAACGCAAAGCACTCTTTCCCAGCTTATCCAGGGACCTTTTCACCTTCTTCCAACGCTAACGTTTAAGTGCTTCATCATTTTTTTGTGGAACTTGAGCTGTTTACTAGAGAAGCCATGCAAAAGTTGTTAAATGAACCCTGTTAGCCAAGTTTTGGCTCAAACTTGCTTGAATTCATAGCTTCGGTAAGAAGCTTTTGCTCAAGCGGTTTCATGCTATGTATTCTTCCAGGAAAAACTCGCAAGCGATTCAACGGATTTTTGCGAAATTTGGCCCAGTTGTTTAGACGCTTTCGTCGATTATGTCCCTAGTGTCGGTTATGTCGAGAGAGTCCCTAGTGTAGCTCGTATAAATTTCATATAGATCGGTTAAATTGCTTAAAAGAATGAGGTGAATGAAAGCTTCTCTGGAAAAGCTCAGGGACGGGGCTTTGCGTTCGAGCAATTTTTTCAGCGATGAAAAACGAAATTGAGTGGGATAAAAAATTGAGCCTAACTGCAAGAGCATCCCGAACAAGTTGTCCAAATTTCATAAAGATCGGACTAACCCGTAGGGAGTGGCCACGGGAACAAAAGTGATAAAATAAACCTGGATCACCCTTAGTATAAATTGACGCCGCTACACGTACCAGGTTGTTGGACGTTGTAGAGATCTTCCTGAAGGAATGGGAATGAGGTGATGGTTGTAGATTTTCGTTTTGGACTCAGGACAGGCTTTGCCTCCAGAACGCCGTTGAGGCTTGTAAAGTGAAATAGAGAGATTTGACTAGATTCAGGCGCTGACTGGGCTCTGAGTGAAGTATAGGCTTCCCTCCAATCCAATTCAGTCTTCATTCCCATTCTCTCCCACAATTCCCCAGGCTCCTCCCCTTCCTTCATTTCACTCAGGCGACAAGGTTTCTGGAAGTTCCACTCAGACAGGAAGGTTGACATATATTTGGCACCGTTTTGAGCAATCTGAAATTTAAATTGCATTGGGTGAAAATTAAATTCCGGGTTCTAATGTAAAATGAACCTACAATTAAATTAATCGGAGTGGATTGGGATCCATGCCACTGACAGAGATTCCCGTTCTCTTTGTCCACAAGGAGAAAAGATCCTCTGCTACGAAAAGAAGGAGCTTCCATAGGCACTTCTACAAAATGACCTTCCTCTACAGCACAGCCCATTCCCACGTACAGTCGGTGGTCTAAAAAAATTAAAAAATTCAATTTAATAAAATTCAAAAATAGACATTTCAAAACCGTCTTCTGAAAATAAGACAGCGCGGATAGCATATATTTGTAATGCTTACTTCTCAGCTTGGCTTCTTCAGGTGATCCCATGTGAATAAACATTAAACCACGGAAGAGTGAAAGAAACGCAGGTGGCTCACGACCTTGAACAACTCGGATCTGCAAGCGGAAATATAATGTTACCTCGCATTCAGTGCAACTGGGAAAGAGAATTTAAATATCATACCTGCGGTCCCTTTTCCTTATCCAATTCTACGGTCATAAGAGCTGATGTCCCTTGCTCTGTGACCCTTGAGTTCTTCCCGTGCCAAAAAAAATATGCTGTTCTCGCACGTCCTAAGACTCCGCCGTGTTTTGACTGGTTCCCTTTCAGGTCCCGCCCAATTTGCATCACGGAGTAGTGCCATCGAACCACATAAGTTTCAGTGGAGTAGAAATGACCTAGTGAGGCTGTATCAACGGCAGATTTTGAGAACTCGGAAATTCGCCACGCCTGGACTTCATGAGTTGTAATTGTGAAGTGACGTCTCTCCTAAAATCCGCATCAATTATTATGAAAGGCCATACTACTTCGTCAGAATATGCTTCAAACTAGTCTCACCTTCTCATCATGAGCTTCGCTCCCACGTGATACGTTAAACCCTTCAAGCTCCAAGACTGGGTCTTCAACATTCTGGACCGCATGGAGCATTTTATCAACGTTACAGGGAGAGAACTTGAATCCTGCGTCCTTGCGACTGGACTCACTAAAGGACTTGACCCGAATTAACTTCCCACTCTCATCCGGCCAATCAAAAAATTTCTCAATGAAGAGGAGGGGCTCCATATGATGATTGATTTTCTTGAACCAGCACCAATTCGGTCGTTTGTCTCCTTTGACTAGACTCCCCAGCTACAAAACAATTTCATCAGGAATGATTATTTTTAGATGAACTCATTTCAACTTACCGGACTGTACTCGTCCCCAACTTCCGAGAAATTGTAAGAATCTTCAAACATCTCCAGAGCCAGACGAGTAGCTGTGTTCTTGACTGAAGGCTCAGCACGGCACCCTGACCAGACGTACATTTCCGAACCAAAATCAAATACTAGCACCTGGAATAGGGAAAACGCTCGGTTTAACAAATTCATATCAGAGGATATAGAGTTTTACTTACCCTATCGTCTTTCAGCATAGCGTATTTAGGCTGTGTGCCCCAACCCCCTTCCGAAACAAGCGGAACAAGTTCCTCCTTCGATGGGCCAACCCCAAACACACGATTTGTTCGAATTACGCCAGTCTCGTACTCTTCGTCTGCTTCATCTCCCAATTTCTCATCCAATTCACTTGTCCTGCCACCGAGTATATTGAAGAAAGTATTCACGTCGTTTCGCTCACTGGTTAAGGGTTCTTCTATGGTTATCACTTCCGAAGCGGAAGCAAGGTGAGTTCCGAAATCACGCTTTTGGACGAGATGGTTTATGGCGTCGGCTAATTTACTCTTCTCCATCCGATTCGAAAACTCACCAATATACTGATAAACCTAAGAAAAAAATTATAATTAGAGCTGAATGAAATTTCAGTATTTGCAACTTAGGATTCCACTTACTTTTTCCTTTGTGATGAGAATGAAGCAATCACCAGAACTAAGACTGGAAGCAATGGGCGGCACAAGTCGAATTTGGACGAATCTCTTCCCCTTAATACGAATGAGCATTGGGTACGGAAATCCTAGACTTCTTTTCTCATTCTGTGCAGGCTTGAGTTTGACGGCTGAAAAATCCTCTTTACTCACGAGTCCAGCTAATGCCTCAACGGACAAGTGACTTGTTTTTGAAACTAGATTACGAATTTCATTTTAAGAACTGTGTATAACATTGAACAAGATTGCGAAGAAATTAATTTGACCAGCAGACCGAGAAGCAAGTTGCAGAGTAAAGATGAAATGAAGCAACGAAGCCATTTTGCATTGACAGAGAAGTGTAGATGTAATACAAGATTTTGAAACATGAGAATAGACAGGACAGAAGCATGAGGCAGAGAGCGAGAGAATTTAGAATTTTATTTAGCATTGGTTTTTTTTTTATGCTACGTACGATTTTCAACTTGGATTCGTTTCCTCAATTCCTTCTCACGGACTTCGGGCTTGAGTTCCGTATAGGTCTGCTCAGGAAGACGAGATGCAAGGGACTTGATTGGATTCCGGACAGCGGCATGAGTTCGATTCACCTTGATATTCCGACGGACTCCGAGAAACTGTCTATCCGGGATTGTAATTTCATCCAATGAAATATTCGAGGATGAGGCACCAGGTGAGCCTATCACAGACGGTGTTGGAAAAAAACTACGGAAGGCCTCATCATCAATGGAGCTGATTTTCCGGACCACTCGCTCGTCGCTGAGGTCGGAAACAGGATTCGGTTCTGTGAAAAACAAATTGGCAATTACTTTAATATTTCAGATCCTTCAGGCACTTTGCTTGCTAGACTTTCTTACTTTTTGCTGTTGAACCAGGTGAAATCTTGACCGGTAGTGGTAATTTCTTCCCAATATTAAGTACACGTTTTTCTAACTCAGCTGAAAGGGTTGGGCTTTTTTTACTTGTGAATATCATAGGTGGTAGAACGCTGTTTGTGGCTTTTGGGTTTTTCTCAAGTGACGCTGGACCGTCCTTCAGCTTTCCGGCTTTTTCTAATTTGGACTGAACAGTGAAATTCGTAGCATCATTCTCACAGACACGCTTCTTCCACCCACCTTGGGATCTCTCAAGGAGGGAAAGACGATTTGCAACAACGCTTGGGCAATCCTAAATTAATTATATTCAAACTAATTTGAAATTTAATTCAATAAATGATGTGAGGCTGGGCTTACTTTATTGTTTCCAGTGACATCGATATTCTGGTGGTTATCTGCCTCATCGACCAAAACTTTCTTGATGATAGGTTTGCAAATCCGCTTCTTCCAGTTTAACTCCCCATTGGTTTTCAAGGCCTCAATTTTCTGAGCTATACCTCCGGCTTTCTCCAAAATCACGGCGTCCTCCTCCATTTCAAAGTTACAAGTCTTCACCCGGCGTTTGAGGAAGCTGAAACAAAAAAAGATCAGAAATCAAAACAATGCCAGTATTTTTCCTGTGCCCTAGTTTTTACATAAAAATTTAAATATTATTATTAAGCAGCAAAATAATAATATTTTAACCTTAGCCGCATTATCTGGCAACAATAGGAGACAACAATGAAGGAAAGACGCCAAGAGTAAGGTGACAATGCCAGACCAGTTCATCAACGAACCAAGAGCACGCCAGTGAACAACTGCCGCAGTTGGTCAACATTACCAATCCTTTCCTTCCTTACAAACAACTAACCTCCCACGATGTAACAATAAGATACCGATAACAATAAAAGTCACGACGGAGGCAGTGAACCTAGCCTTAATATTCGGCGACCTCTGCCTTCCCTCTCCAATTCTCATAAGATTTCATTGTTAAATTGCCCTACTTCACTACTGCTCTCCTAAAGAACTCGTTTTTCTCCTCATTATGCAATATAAGGAAAAGGGAAATAGCGTAACGGTACATTAACGTTATTAAATATTTCCCATTGTTGTTTTTAAAACAATAGCAAGAATAGCATGTTATGACTAGGAGTAGGAGTGGGCGTGGGTTGGGGAACCAGGTGAAAACAACATCAACACCCATTCCAAACCTGAATTTCCTTCAATCATTTCAATCTCAACACCAATAAATACTAATTGAACAACAAATCCATTAACTTCGCGAAATCAATCAATCGGAGGCGGTACTGCCATAAAAAAAAATGGCAAAACGGGAAAGTCCTCGTTTTTCTTAATTTCAAAAGGAATTGGATCAAATTAAATTCGATGCAAATTATGGAACGCAAAGCATGTAAAATTTTCGAAATGAAAAATCCTTAACGTACCTGAATTCATGGACAAAAAAGTCAAATGGAAACAAGAAGCGTAGATTCACTTATGTGAAACAAGGAAGGAATACGAAGCACAGTTTCAATTTTTTCCTGCTCGAAATTCCTAGAATTTAAATAGAAACTTCCCCTTTCGCAAAATTCTAACTGTAACGCTAGTTTAATTTAGAGAAACTCAGTCGTAAATTCCAATAAAGATGTGCAATGAGAGAAAGTAGGTGATTGAATAATAGGCGTAAACAGATTAGAGCAGCTGCAGGAAAACAGAACAAGAGGACAAGAGACAGTAGAGATCTGCAGATGAATGAGATGATGAATGAAGCTATTTTTGTAGTCGCATGCTTAAACCACCACAAACTAACCACAGAGTCTCCAACTAACTACTGGCATTATTGAAGTCCTCAAGTCCTAAATAGAAATCCAATAAACGATGATAAAAAACAGAAATCTGAAAACCCCTTATTTGCAGACAAAATTGCTTCTCGTGCTCATTGGGATGGAACGGTGGAACAAAAGAATTCTAGGAGAGGTTCAACCTTGAAGATTTACTCCATGAGAGATGAGGTCTTCCAATATTCTGCAGGGCAGAAAATAATTCGCATACTCTGAGCAGCAGCAACTCCTGCAGAAGTCCTTGGATTAAAATTACTTCTCCAAAGGGCAACGAGATAAAACTTATTAGCCGAATCTCACGAAACAAAGGAATGAGATTACTGCTCAAGTAAATGGCAAAAAAAATAGCCAATCAAGATGAGGGTAGCACGCGCAATGGATTAAGATAATGTCGATAAACCTTACCTCTCATCCCCTTGATCTTGTGAATCCAGTGCTTCTTCATCATTAGACGAATCAAGCGGAGCTGGAAGTTTTTCCTGCATATCTATGTCGCTGATTCCTTCGTCTTCTTCTTCACTTCGTACTGCCGGCAGAGAGCTTTGAACAGAAACTGAAAGAAAAAGGAGTTCTGAGGTACGAGAATCCGGAATTATAATTAAGGATGATTACTTTCTGATTCTGTTTTCAAGTGGCCACAGTCTAGTTCCTCTTCACCCTTGGCTGACCCTACCTCAACCGCAGTAGGAATGATAGGATCCTTACTCGTTCCAATTCCATCACCTGCAAAAACACAAAGTTGATAAATCTCACTTGAAGATTAAGGAAGACGTTTACGCGGGGCATGAGCAAGATCTGATAATTCGGCCCTCGTGGTGTCATGAGTCTCTGCTACTCTCGATTAAAACTTGCGAAAAAAAAAAGGTTATCCTTTCAGCATCAAGGAAAAGAACTTTAGCATTCTGAACTGTTGAACTTAAACGCATCGCAAAGGAAGCTTTAAAGGATGAAAAAAAAAAACTAAACAGGTGCGAAATGCATAAAAATGGGCGTCAAAGTCAATAATGTGAGACAGCTAAAAAAAATGCAAGCTGAGCGTAGTAGGGCCATAAAAAATTCGAAATGCCATAAAAACTGAAAATAGAGAAGAATAGCGAGCTTTCTTCGAATTAGCTTAGGGTTAAAATCAGATTAAACTCAAATTGCGCACGTAAGAAAATAATAAAACAGGGGCAGGAAGAAAAAAAAACGTAAACAGAAAATTACACTGTTGAAGCGATCGATGCTCGAGGCTGGTGACAGGTTGGGTTTGAAATCGCCTTGACGTTACCGGTCGCTTGGATGGACGAGCATAACAAGGTGGTGGAGGGGTGGTGAATCTGTTGAACATACGCACTCGATCACGGAGGCTCAATTTAGACGGATCGTCAGGAAAAGTATCTGCACCTTCTTCTTCAGTCTTCTGGGTTTCAGGCTCAGGTTTGCTGCCAATAGACGTGATACTTTCTCCATGACTAATATTAATCACTACAAAAAAGCAAAAGGCAAATAGGCAAACATGACAAAAAACGAAAGAAACGCAATAATAAAGTAGGAAAAACAGACAGGACTAAGAACTCAAACAGGGTTGCACAAAAGGAAAGCAGCACAGATCTGCATTCATTTTGGATTCAAAGCGAAAGAAAATCGTAAGGCATGTACAAGTTGGATTTTTACCTGGAGGCGGTAACAATGGCACTTTGGTGGGCGATGGATCTCCCATTGAGGCACTCCGTGGAAGCCCTCCATACTTTCTCCCAGTATGTGGAGTAGAGATCTCGGCTCCTGCATTCCGTTCACTCAATTCCCCCAGGAGGGACCCAAGGAGTTCCTTCGACTCTTCCTTCATGATACTGCTCTTCAATTCGTCACTAGGAATAGAGCTGATTTGCTGCTGAATAAATTGGGATGCTTTCACGATTTCTTCGAGCGTCACTGGCTGTGTTGCACGTCTCTTACACATCCGTTCAATACCGTTCAAGCCACTGTTTTCACGTTCCATTTGAAGGAAGATAGAGCGTTTCTCCGCAACGCTGAGATTCATGATGATGTCTTCCTCGCTCTCTGTCCGGTTCAAATTCTTCTCCATTGCTAAATTAAAAGCGTTTATGTCTGGATTCGGTAAGGAGCCATGGCGTGTAGCACCAAATCTAAAAGTAAAAACAAAAAATTAATTAGAATTAACTTCTAATGTAATTTACTGCGCCTTCCGGGTTACCGAAATATGCGACTGAAACTAAAAGAGAAGATATTTTTTACTTTTGATTCAGTGAAAAAATATCAAGAAATTCTCCCAAGAGCAGAGACAAGCTTAAAATAGAATGCAATATTTCTTCAACTCTGCCTTATTACTTCAATCATTTGGAAAACTCCCAAGAAAAGCACAGCAACAGCAAAAATGACAAAGTGTCACTGCTCTTTTCCTCAAAAAAAAAGTCCAAGGATTGGGAAAGGCAGAAGTTGTTAATCTCAAACAGATTACAAGACACAAGCTCGCATTAGGCCGATCATGGGTAATAAAAACCTCGATTATCTTCTCTGCGTAAGTTTAGCCCCATAACAAGTAGTCGTAACTTCCTTTTAGAGCTTGTTGTAAATCCCTCAATGTAGAAATTCGCACTCGTACTACGTACACTTCTGATGAAGATAAAAATGCAAATAGCTTTACCAGAGAATTTGCTGTACTCGTAAAATAATGGTTGGTAAGACTAGGCGGAAACACTGTGACATAATTTAATTCACTAGCATGTCCCAACCCACCCAAAATAAACAACAAAAGTAGCATACAATCCCAAATTAAAACTTACACCCGCACGTAATAAGAGCATGAGCTCCCTCCTGCAAATCTAATTCCGCAAACCGGAAACTGAAACGGAAAATAAGAACTTTTCTTTTTTCTATGCTTGTTAACCATAAAACTTTAAAAGCTGAATCCCTAAATCCCTAGTAAACTAAAGCCCCACTATATTTATTTGGGATACAATAATAAGCAATCACCTATTCGTAACTGGGAAACCCCGGAGCCGGGAGTTCCTGGTGACGTCATCAACTCCAGTGATAATACGGAGGCCGTGTCTGCTCTTAAGTACTAACCTCAAGCAGGCTTTTGAATTAATGCTTGAAATCGGATACCCGAATTTCAAACTTCGAGACTAAAAATAAAATCATACTAATCAAAAGCAAAAAAAAAAGCTGAACCAAAAGCTGAAATCCGATCCACCT
The DNA here is from genome assembly GCA_019776545.1 of Brachystomella parvula. Classification (NCBI taxonomy): domain Eukaryota; kingdom Metazoa; phylum Arthropoda; class Collembola; order Poduromorpha; family Brachystomellidae; genus Brachystomella; species Brachystomella parvula. The sequence continues at coordinate 5,032 of JABASM010001545.1, read as the reverse complement.
GTTTTTATGAACTCCTAACAATTTTCTGAAAATGTAAACAGAAAGCAGGATTACCTGTCATCGTTGTAGCTCTCTTCCAATGAGTTGTGCTTGAGAATACTTCTACTGCTCTGTGCTAGGCTCCCCTCACTTTCCCACGGTTTCACTTCCAGTGATTTTTTGAGAATTGGTCTAATCGGGCCTTGTGCATCATCCAGTCCATCAGAACTAGATGAATGAGAGTGGTCACCTCTAAAACTATGTTTCTTGAGTATGGGTTTCGGACTAGCCCATTCGCCCTCATCTAAATCCTCAGAACTTGATTTTTTCTTGAGTATTGGTTTTGGTTCTGGACTCAAACAGTCCAGTGAATTTGCTGAAAAGAAATTCCTATCCCGAAGAAGAGTAGCAGAGTCGTAGCTTAATTTCCTCTTGAGTATACCTTGGAGTGAGGATTCAGGTGATAGTGAGGAAGGATTCCCGAGCGAAGACCGACGATCCTTTAAAATTGATTTTTGCTCACCTGAAAATTTAAAGTGTTTTAAAAAAGGCTCGCAAAAGGTTCCATGTTTGCTTCAAACTTAAAACTTACCGTCACTGCCTTGATCCTTGAGGCAAGACTTAAGTATTCCTCCATTTGACAAATTCTCTCCACCAGACCAGTAGCCAGTCTCTGTGTCACAACTGATGTTACTGTCAGTACTTTTTGCAGGAGTGATAGAACTAGTAGTCGTGAGTAAGCTTGGATCCAGATCAAAGGAAACACTTGCCCCACCAGACGAATAGCTCTCGTCTTTCTTCTTCAAAATGGATGGTTTTTTCTTCATGAAAGCTGAAGCTGCACCCTGGTCATCAGTCGTTTTCTCTCCTGGTTGTAAAACTAATGGAATATTTGGCCTTTTGTGAGTAGATTTCTTGGTAAATGTAGAGCTATGGTCATGAGGCGATCTGTCTATGGAACCTGTACTCAAAATTAACATATTTTAAAGAGTTAACCCGATCGAATCCATGATATATTTTATATAGCATACCTTGCCGCTCCGCTGGTAATAAATAAGTTGGTGTGAGATCTTCTTCTTTGGTATACATTTCATCCTGGTTTAATAATTTAATAAGTTAGTTGTGTAATAAACAAAAGAAATCGCTGACAGAAATTCTTTTACTCACCATAAAATTCCTAGGATTTTGACTACCATGCTCGTTTGCTGAATTCGCGTCAGCTATAGCATCGGCAATCACTTCTCGGCAACCTTGATTTGGATCCTTTGAAGTTATGGCATCAACACGTTTCACCATTCCTATTACGTTAAATACAATTAAGCATGATTACACGAACAATTTTCTTGTACAAGAAAAATGACTATGACTTTAGCTTTACTTACTTGAAACATGTTTTTCTGAACCTGACGATCTTCGATATTTGCTAAATCTGCTGAACGGTTCCGGTTCTGAATCGGATTTGGTCTGGAGCCTTAACTCAGTTTCCGCTGCATGTTTCTTACGAAGTGCCTCCTTGATTTGTTTGATACGCTCAGACTTCTCAAGGTTTTCGGAGTCCGACATGATTTCTCAGTAATCCTTCTAAAACGCTACTCTTACAAGCCAACTGTCATCCAGGGAAGGAACACAGGGTCACAGTACCCTACAAAGACAAAGAAGGCATAATTAGGTAACCGCATAATTAGGCTAGCCCATAATTACATATGAGCTATACTTCCTATTGGGTAAAATATGACGACGACGGGATTACCTTACCCTTACGGTCAAAAGTGAACTTCCATAGGTGCATCCAGCTTGAAACTCCTCGAATTTAAGTATGCAACAAGAAAACTAGCTGATAGATTACAATGAACTTGGACTCCCACAGCGCTCGATGTAAACTGTTGTTGTTGTATGTTGTATAGCCCTCCTCGGTGTTGCGGAGACAACTAAGAACACTGAGGAGGCTACTCTGTCCGCTGTTCCTATCAATCTGTCGTATTAATTAATTAAATCCTAACAAACCCAAAAGATTAATACTCCTGATTATAATAATCAGCTGTTGCTGCTGTTTTGCAACAGTCCACAGCAGCCCTACTGTACAGCGGAGGAGATCAGGTCAAATTTGAGATGGTAAAAACGGTGCGTACAATCTCAAGTAAACGGTAAATAAAACTCAGAAATGCGTGCACCTAAATCTAAATACAGGGTGTTTCAGAAGTAAGCGTTTAAAAAAGAGGAGAAAAAACCACTGCAACGCATGAGATGAGATGAGAGAAAAACCAACTCGCTCCTCTTTTTTAACGCTTACTTCTGAAACACCCTGTACAATAAAACCAATGCATTCTGGTAATCCTATTCGAAATGAGGACTTCAGTCATTTGAATCACTAAACTTACGGTTAATAAACCGTGCAAACACGGGAGTATGTAATAGCACGAGCTACCTTGTACCGTGTGTACCGTGTGTGTAACGTGTGCCGTATGTGTACAGTGTACCGTATGTGTACCGTGTGTATTTGCACATATGAACATATGCACATATGGCCCAAAATCGAAAATTTTCAAAACTTCACCGATCGCTATGAAACTTTGGATTCAAGAACTAGGAACCCTAGAGAACTCTCATACCAAAAGCCAAGTCAATCCGATCATCCGTTACTGAGAAAATCGCGTTCGGACGGACGTCCAACGTATTTCTGACGTTTTTCGTAATTTTTATGTACTTCTGACGTTTTTCGTAATTTTTTATGTATTTCTGACGTTTTTTGTAATTTTTATGTATTTCTGACGTTTTTCATAATTTTTTGGTATTTCTGACGTTTTTTGAAATTTTTATGTATTTCTGACGTTTTCTGAAATTTTTATGAATTTCTAACGTTTTCTGAAATTTTTATGTATTTCTGACGTTTTCTGACATACATGCATACACACGTACACATAAACCCCATATAAACATAAGGGCCAAAGATCGAAATTTTTCAAAACTTCACCGATCGCTATGAACCTTACTAGTTCAGAACTAGATACCCTAAAGTACTCTCATACCGAATTTGAAGTCTATCCGACCATCCGCTGCTGAGATATTAGGGTGAGGAAGGACAGATGGACGGACGGACGGACGGACGGACGGAAGGATGTCCAGACTAACATTACATTCGCATGAATAGCTCGCGCTATTAATAATCCAGAGATAGTGAATAAAAATACGGAGTTTTGCAGCTCAATCGACTGACTCTTCAATCCAAAGCACTGTGCAATTTGGGCACTATCTCACCTCGTACATGTACGTCAAGAACGACGTACTCGCATTCGCACATGTGCGACCACCAAAATCTTCGATTGCACCTGAATTTCCGCGCTCGTACTCACACAGTGCGCTGCAAACAGTGATCCAAAGTTTATATGTGAGTATTTGTGAGCTTTTTTTACGTATAAAGTTGCACTTCAATGGTATAATCCTAATATAGGTCCCCCAGAAAATTCATTCCCTGTGTTGTTAGGTTCCTAGGTTGACGCGGGAATTTCAAACTCTTATGCGGAAATATTGGCGGACCTATACTAGGATTGTTCCCACTTCAAGTCCGTTGAATTTATTGCTTGAAACATTTTATTCACGTTGTTTAAATTAATTTACTCTCATACATCATTTCATTGTGTTGTTTCATATGGTTTTATCAGGGTGATTAAAGCAAAGTTTGTTGCTTTAATCACCCTGGGTTTTATGTTGTTATTCTCTTCGAGAACAGTTAGATTAATGACAGGCGAGTTATCGCACGTGTCATTTAAATTATACATATTCATCCTTTAATACAGTGTCATTCTTCTTTTATTCATTGAATCGGGGTGTAAGTTGGTGCATTTATTTGTTGAAACGACGGCAACATCGAAACATGTCATATTTGACTTATGTCAAATTTGACCTGATCTTCTCCGCTGCTGTACTGTTATGCACTGGATGAATGAGTTGGGTAAAAGAGGGTTAGCAGACAAAATGAGGGGCCACACGATGGACTGGTGTACCAGAAAATGTCAATTTGTACCAGTTTGCGACATTTTTGGTATTGGTACAATTTGGTACATTTTGGTAACACTTCGTATACCAACTGTTGATAACTGAAGTATGAATTTGATACCAAAGTTTGATATAATATCACAAATCGGCATACTAAAATGTACGAAACTGTACCAGTTTGCCAAATTTTTGGTATAATTTGGCATTTTCTGGTATACTAGTCCAGCATGAAAACCTGGCGATTACCAACTTTTAGTATACCAGATTCTGGTATACCTAACTAATTTTCGATCGTGTGGGGCAAGGCTCGGAGGTACAAAAATGTTTACCATGGGCGTGGTTTCCAGTACAAGTTACATATAAACGGTCAGAAGATTTCCGCGAACCTAGAGCTAAGGATCGTCGTTGCCCGTTCTAACGGAAAAGGCTGCAGCAAACGATCACAACAACGAAGTTGATAAGGTTGAATTCAGCGTTTGCAATCTTAAAATGTTTTCACTTCAGATTTTTGCTATATAACCATAGTTCTTAAGATTCTACCGTATGCCCAGTTATCACATTTTGCGTCGAAACCATTTTGATAAAAGTGAAATTATGGAAGTGTCAAGATGTGAAAGAATAAGTAAGACGAAAAGGGACACTGGAAATTAGGGCAAGGAAAAATTGGAGGCTGAAACCTGGAACTGTGTGTCCCAAACCGCCAGATCATCCATGCTACAGCCACTAGCTACGAAACGAAACAGCCCTTTATCTAGAATGCATTCATGTGATCAAAGTATCAAACTAGTAGACCTAAATGTTGGGAAACATAGAAAGCGGGTTTCGTCTCGAATTAATTAGCCTTGCTGAAGAAAAGACCCGCTCTGAATTCGGTGGCCTGAATATTTAATCACAAAAGTAAACACGATGCACCTTGACTTCGATTTATTTTCGCTATAATTAATATCCCAACTTGGCTTGAGTAGAGGGGGATGGGGGCAGTCGGATACTTTTTTAGTTTTTTAATGTTCCTTCGGCTACAGCTAATGAAATTGCAATTCTTTTTTTTTGGCAAAATCAC
>JABASM010001544.1:0-14007 GCA_019776545.1 Brachystomella parvula | reverse complement strand
GACTGGAAATAAAGATCCTGATTTCATTTTTCAAGCACCCTTTCCGTTCCTTCCCAGAGAAAGAAAAACACGCACGTAACACACGGGTTATGCATTTTTTTCTGGAGTACTTGATTTCTATAAAAGGCATATATCTAGGGTTGAGCGTAGTCCGTTGCTACCACGCCGAATAGCGTTCCACGCCTCTTCAAAATGTTCAAAGATTTAAAATTCAGTAAATTTTAAAAGATTAAAAAGGGCTTATTATTAAATCCTCCCCTGTTTTTAATTATTTGCATCCCCTGTTTATCTTCCCCTAGTTAATGGTATTTCTTGCCCTAGGGTAATTTTTTTTACTTATGACTTTATATTTATATTTTACTTTTGTTTACCTTTTCCTTCGATTGTATGTAAATTAATTTAATAGGGGAAAGATTATGATTAAAAAGGGGTATTTTAATAAATTGCAGGGGTAACAAATACAAAAAACTAGGGTAAACTAAACAGGGGAGGCAAATAATTAAAAACAGGGGATGAGTTAAATACAAGCCATTAAAAAAGTTAGTTTCGGAATGGACATAAAGCTTTTTGTTGGACTGAGTATACGCTTTAATTTTGAAAAGAAAAAGATAACTGGAACAGAATTTTACATTTTATTCAACTTCTTAAATATAAATACAAAGACATGAAAAAAAAGTTGTTCGATTCTCATGTAGCCGAGTCCAGTTCACAGGGACTTTCAGCCATGCGTTTCTCCTGTATTTCACAATCTGGAGTTCCATCGTCTCCCTCGCAACCATATCTTGTAACACAGTGTCTCCGAGAGCTCGGACCGCATTCACATATGCAAAAGGATTTTTTCGTAACACCGGCCTCTTTCAGTCGGATTCATAGCTTCGAGGACCGTAACTCCAATCCAGAAACCAGTGTAAGGTCAAATACTGTTTTTGCGAGCGCCGTGCTGGATTGGTGTGATTATTCGGAAGGAATGAATGAGAATTACAATCCTCTTCGCTCACACTTGATAGTTTTTAATAAATAAATGAGCTCAAAGAAATTAAAGCTCAATTAATTCTAAACTTGTTTAACTATTAATTTTTTAACCGCATTTCCTTTAAAAAAAAAATAAGAATTAGTAAAGCGAAGAAATAAAAAGCTCTGCTTTTTTAAAGTTACCGGTTTTTGTGATTGCCTGGATCTTATTCATTGTCTGAGACCCAACAAAGGCAAGGTTCCTTGACAACCAAAATACAGGCGTACTTTAATGAGTCGAAAAACCTTGCAACAAAGGGACATATAGTAGCAATAACCGAACTCCAATTTCTAGCAAAAAAATCTTCAATCATTTTAGAATCATTCAAAATCGTTTTGGAAATCGGTAATAAGCAAGTTCTCAAAACAATGAGTAACTTACCTAACAATAACATATAAAAAGATCTCCAAAACTAAAACCACTTTACGCCTAATGAAATGTTGATTGGTGCCTGAGTAATTAACTTAAATGTAAAGCGTCCTTTTTTCCCAGACTTGCTATATTTTTTCTTCCTCATTTTTAGTTTAGTTTGAAGAAAAATATAGAACTAGAAAGCGAATCTTAATGACAAAGGTCAGGGTACCAAATCTTTTGTTTAATTATGTAATGTCAGTCAATATATCATCATTAAAACTGCTGCAGGGAATACTACCATAAATAAATTTTCGTTTCTGGCGGCCATATACAATTAAATACAAGATTCGGGGCCCCTTGCTTCGTGGTCACCCAATCCAAGGATAACTCCTCGTTGGGCCTAAAAAGTTGTATACGACAGCGGGTTGAATCCTAATCACGATGTTTGGAATGCTTTGAAGTATCAAGAGTGAGAGAGCTGACGCCGGGAGCACTAAGCACAAAAGTGCGATGAAATAAATGATGAAGAAGAGTTGTAACCTAGTTAGTTCCATGGGTACAGGATCCACAGATGGTATTTCAACTTCTGTAATATTGATTGAAACAGTTCTGATAATTTTTTTTAATTAAAAACGAAAAATTTTATCAAACCTTTACAGATGAACCTGCGAGTTTCGTTCCGACAAGTAGGATCAAACTGAAGGGTTCTGCCGTCCAAGCTTACACACGCCTTGTTTTCTCCCAGAGCCCAGAAAAGTCCTTAAAAATTATGTTTTCGTTAAATTAAAGAGATTTAATTGAGCAAAAATTAAGCAACCTTTATTCCTGACAAAGTCCTTGATTTCCTTTTTACTCAAAACTTCTTCCAATGTTATCAAACTGTAGTTTCTAGATTCACAGCAAGCGACGGCAGATGAGAATATTAGCTTTGTGTCATCGAGGCCATACCACACCCCTTGGCCGAGATTGGAAAAAGATTTGGTCGCTTGACAAATTTCCGTCTCTGCGCCTTCTGAAAATCAAATCAAACCCACGCACGCACGTTTTAAGTGAACGTATTCAACTAATCTTCACCGCAAAACGCTTACTCGGATTTTCCTTGCAGAAAAAATGCATGGGTAGCTGGCAATGGCTCGTCTGCCTGTAAACTTCTTTTCCCGGATTACCGGCTCCAATGTTGACGCAAGCTTCCTCTTGTTGAGGGCTGGGGTGAAGTTTAAAGCTAAATCCGCTTGTGCCATCTACCCAAGTCCATTCGTTCTTCTGAATTTTCGTATGCAGCCATAGGAACCAGTATTTAACTGCCGGAAATTTTAAGCTTTAATAAGTGCGAAGGATGTAAATGGTAAAGCAAAATTAGTATTACTGTCCGATTGCTTGAGCGATTCTTCCAGGTTCCCAAGATCATTTTCATTTTCCAGTACTGCAGGGAGCATTCCGAAGGAAGAGCAGGCTTTAATAGAATCCCCCCAAGTATGCTGAATCAAAGAGAGTAGGATTTGTATAACAGGCAAGCAAACTTAAAACACAGCGATCAATCAGAATGGCAAACAAATATTGAAATTTTGTGCACTCGTTTAAAGCGCAGCGGTGCTGGTGCGGAAATTCTGGTGAGCTCGGATTCGGAAGGCGGTCTGGTGCTGGTGAGAGCACAGTTTGTTTGGCGTACTAGTGGGGGTAGGCCTATGGTATCGAAGTTTCAAACAAAGAGTGCAATCAATTCCTGAAGGGTAAAATAAACTAGGATAGGCTATAAGAGGTACTAACTTCTGTGATCTGGAAAAGTAACAGCTTCTACAGATCATTCCAGAAGTATATGAGCAGATTTTAAATCCCACCTTTTAAGTCTTGCTAGCGAGGCTCTCAGCTCTGTGGTTTTGTGCCCCATCATCGGAATACAACAAGCGCGAATCAAAATCTGAACATACTTCTGGAACGATCTGAAGTTGAATGACCACCTGCAAAGCACGTTGCTTGCATACTGCGTCCCCTCATTAAGCCCTTTCTCCATCATAAGATTAAAGCATTAGCATAAGAGAGGGTCGCAACGTTTTTTTTCTTTAGTGGTAGGTCTTTTAAAAATCAGTTGCTTTTTTCAATGGAAAGCTCAGACGAAGGCATATTTTCTGATTCATCGGTGAAAAGGTCAAGCCCTTACCTGAAAGTTGGAACGATAGAATTGTGTCCCTTCAAGTTGAACTAGTTTCGTAAAGCTGGGTTTGTACGCGGATAAATCTATACATTCAAAAAAATTACTGTTTTAAGCTTATAGATAAATTTCCATGGCATGGAGCTGAGAAAGAGCGTGTTCGCGTACGTGTACCTGTGCAGCTGGTCTGGTGGTCAGGAATGAATTCACAAATGGTAGGTTTGCTAACTTTATATTCTGCAGAGTAGTCGTTCCATAGAGCGGTATCCGGCCTTCCGAAATATGGCCACCTCGCATCAGTGTTCGGATCACAGATTGCTACCCATGTATCCTCCTAGAATTTATATTGTTTTAGCGTGGAGTTCACGAAGCCTATTCCCGCGTACGGCACCAATCCCACTCACTCGACATCGTATCAAGCCCAAGTTACAAAGAAAAGGGATGGGCCGGGGTTCGATACTGGACCGGTCCTGTTAACCGGATAGGGATTTTACCATGTGACATATTCCGACCCCTTGAGACACTGCCGAATGAAATCCTCTACTTATAAAGATTGTGTGCGAAATTATAAATGAGGCAGGGTTGTGACCGAAAAAATGTCAGAAAGAGATTAGGCTAAAAACTTTTCTCCTCACCCCATTGTTAGGCTCAGCTTCATAAAAGTGGGAAAACACGATTGGTTCTCCACGGCTGTTACGGAACACCCCCGTCCCGTCGTTCTTTGCGGCAATCCAGGCACCATTGCGTTCACCTTTTTCTGAAAAGAAATTAAATTAAACAAAAATTCAGAATATTTTTACAGGAACTAGCCATTAAGCATCTTACGAATTAAGTACTGTGTGATCTCAGTATCTTCTTTTTCGGTTTTTACATCCGCCATTTGAAGCCCCGTGTTTTGGCAGGCTTCTCTTCCCTTCTCGAACGATTCCGGCGTTTTGTAAAAGATAAATCTAGACTCTCCTAGTCGCTCGAACTGATTCGATGGTGCTTGGCAGCTGGTGCTACTGCTAAATTCTAAGTAAAACTTTTCAAAGTTAGACTTAGCCGAGTTTTGTAAATTCCTTTCTTATGTCAGCGGATGAGATCATCCTTTATAAGATAAATATAACAAAGAAAACAAATTTAAGGTACCCCAAATATAAGTGGGCCACCCAAATATAAGTGGGCCACTCAAATATAAGTGGGCCACCCAAATATAGGTGGGCCGGCGGAATTTGGCAAAATTTGGCGAGATATAACCGGCAACATTGCAAGGCGTATATAAAAATACAATAAAATGAAAATCTAATGGTAATTTGATTGGAAATGAAGATTTATGTCATTTAATCACTAAAGGAACCCGACACAATAACGTTAGGATAGGGGCATCATACAACTTTAAAAGAGAACATGTGTTCTTAACTCAGTTTTTAGCGTAGAATCGATTGGCGAGCCTCATTTTCCAAAGTTCAAATTTCTTTTACCTGTGGAGGTCACCAAAGGTCAGCTACTTGACCTCATTCATATCAACAACCAATACGTCAATCGCAAGGGCTTGATGTCCTGATTCCAAAAACATACTACAATTTACCTTTTTAACGTAAAATATGACCGCCAGAGGTAATTTAATGCTGAACATAAGGTTTGGCGACCTCTGCCGGCCATGTTTTACATTAAATAGGCCAAGTGTAGTATATTTTTAGAATCAAGACATCAAATCCTTTCGACCGACGTATTGGTTGTCCACCATAAGCCCATATACACAAGTGGGGGAAAAATCGAAGTTTTTTAAAACTTCACTGATCGCTATAAAACTTTCTATTGCACATCTGGGGACCGAGGAGGACTCTCATGCAAAGTTTCATGTGAATCCCATCAGATATTCGTGTTGTGGACAAACGGCCGGACAGACTAACATCAGCATTTGCATAAATAGCTCGCGCAATTAATAATCTCTTCGGACACTATCCTCCGCCCGCTTTGGGATGAAACGTGGGATGAAACTTGCTGGGATGAAACATATGATGACTCACCCGGGATGAAACTTGCTGGGATGAAACATATGATGACTCACCCGGGATGAAACTTGCTGGGATGAAACATAGGATGAAACTAGCTGGGATGAAACGTGGGATGAAACATGGGATGAAACATGGGATGAAACTTGCTGGGATGAAACTACGGCGGGCTCTGCCTAAATCCAGCCCTTTAAAGAGAAGCCCTAATGCGCAGATCGGGGGTCTTCTCTACGCAAGCCAAAATTAAAACGTTTCTTCAAATCCCAGACTTTGAAGCTTTCCGGTGTATTCAAAGTGTGCCCCTACTACTTCAACTGGCCATCTTCACGCTGTGGAACGGAACTCCGATTAAAAATTCACCAAAAAAATGGCTAAATTATAAAAATGCATTTCAGAATAATTTGTCTGAGTTCAGAAAATTACCAGCGTCAGTATTGAAAACAGTTGACTACTTCTGATAAATTTTAGTTTCATCTCTTCGAGCAGCAGTTAGGTAGGTTTTAGCGAAGAAAGCATGTTAAAGACTAAAGTCTTCGAAATGGTTTTTCTTTATCGAAATTTTTAAACTAGGTTTTATACATACTTACCATTTGGTGTGGAGATTGTGGGTATTTGCTGCTTATCTGCCGGAATCCCAGTAAATAAACTAAAAAATATAGTAATTATAAGAAGTGAAAGTGATAAATAATTAAATTAATATGAAACGTGATTCACCTTAAAAAAATTATAAACAAATTCTCTACCATGATTCTTTTGTCATTGGCTTTCTTATACTTCCTCTCACCTCGGATGAATACTTGTAAACTGTAGGAAGATTGATTCTGGGTGTCTATTTTTGTTCGTTCTATCTTTTTTTTTAAGTCTGAGATATGCCATGAAATCTTCGCATGAGCGCACGTAAATTCAATTAACTAAAAGTTATTAATTTGTATTCATACCTCATGGTAAAAAACCAATTCTATCTTTTTTTTTAAGTCTGAGATATGCCATGAAATCTTCGCATGAGCGCACGTAAATTCAATTAACTAAAAGTTATTAATTTGTATTCATACCTCATCGTAAAAAACCAATTCCACCGGGACGAAGAGTGTTTCACGAGAGTTGTGTATGAAACAAAAAACGGAAGTTCGATTCATTCCATAATTAAAATAAATTTTCTGAGTGAGTTCTCGTTATAACTTTGCACCTGACACTTGTTCAGATTTTTAGTTGGGATGATACAGTAGATGATGATGGCAGTTCTCTAATAGCGCTAGCCTGAAACAGACGCTGTTCTGTTTAAACAAATCATTTCATATGCAATCAATGTGCGGATCATCTATTGCGGATACTGGGCTTAAGATTAGGCCACCTGTAAATTAATTACAACAAAATTTATACTAAATGATAATATTACTCATTAAAGGTGAAAACGAAAGTGATCAAATATTTAATTGATAAAAGGAATTAATAAAAACGTTTACCATGTTTCACATTGGTTATTGATTATACTTCAGGGAAATTTCAAAAGCTTAAAAAGAAACTGATTTGCAACTGTTCCAAGTAAAAAAAATACCTTGGGTTCAGGGTTAGCAAAAAACTTGGCCGCTTATAATCACTCGATTTTTACGAAATTAATTTATGTGGAACCCTCCAAGGTTGCTGCACAGAAACGAAATCTTCTCATTCAACATTTAAAAATGAGTTTTTTTGCTTACCTCGGCAAACCTTGGGAGAATTTCGATTAAATTATTATTGATAGCGCGAGCGCTATTCCTGCGAATACAATGTCCGTCCGGACGTCCGTCGTGACCTACAGATCTCAGCAACGGTTGGTCGGATTGATTTGATTTTTGGTATGAGAGTTCCTTAGGGTCCCTAGTTGTTCACTATTAAATATCTAAGCGAATCGTGAAGTTTTGAAAATTTTCGATTTTTGGCCCATATGTTTATATAGGGCATATGGTGCATATAAGCCTATGGTGCATATGGGCCTATGGTGCATATCGGCCTATAATGCATATTGGCTCACGTGCTTCTGGTACACCTCGGTTTACACTAGTGACACCCAGTATACCCCCGTATACACCAGTTACACCCGGTATACCCGTTATTCCCCCGCTTACACCCGGTATACCCGGTTCACTCGCGCTATTCCATACATACGTCTGGCGCGGTTTATTAGTGTTTCACTTACAGTCCCCAGCTTGGGCACCTTACAAAGCACCTTTTTCCAGAAACTTTAAAAATTTTGCATGTATTTTAAATACTTCAAAGTGGTTCCGGTATAAGATGCCCAAGTTGCTTGAGAAGTGTCATTCAAAAAGATTTATTCTAGTAGAAATTTTCCACACGTAGAAGGTTACCGGGCGGAGATTACCGTGAAGAGAAATTAATTAAAAACCTTTCAAGAAACATCCGTGTTACATTCGGTTCCATGGCCTCACTCCGAGATTGCACGATTGGGACTAGTAACCTACTCCTGTTTTGATTTTGAACCTCTTTCAAACGGTCATATTTTAAAATGTCATACCCTCATTGGAAAAAATTTACGTGGCTTCTTTTAGCCGCCTTCATAAACAGGATCCTGAGTTTAAAATTCGTGGATTTAAGTGGAGTAGTTGAGTACACTAGAGGTTGCTACACAATTTTCTTTGTTTATAAACCTTTCGATTTCTACTCAGAATACCCGATTGCTCTCTCCAAAGCCGGGCAAGATCATCCGAAAGGGCAATTCACAAACAGTCCTGCGGTCTGGGAAAGCTTGCCTCTACACATGAAGAAGAAATTTCTCTCGCCTTATCCGACATGTACCTTTGTCGTCGTGGTGGACTTTAGGAGTGTACTGCTTCAAATGTCTCATGTCTACTGGTACTACCGGTATCACCTCAACGCTCCTGACAACTTTTTTATAACAAATACAAACTTTCTTGGTCTTACAAGGTAACGCTCAGGCTTGTCCGACACGCATTTCCCTAAATTTTTGTAGGTAGCAATGCTTCATAATGAGAAAATATGAGACTTGGCTGGTTCAAGTTTGAAAAAGATTTCCGCTCCCCTATTTTTGTAAACCAGGAGGAACTTTTAGGCGGAGTCCTTGGCAGGTAGAATTTAGATGAGCCACTTGAGTTGTAATTAACAATCCCAGTGCAATAAAAAACGTTCGAGAGCTATAAATATAAAGGACGAAGATTTGATTTTTGCAGATTTCAGAATTTATGTTTGCTGCACAAGAATTTTTGCCGAGGTTTGCTTTTGCTACTTGTCATCAGGTTGCTAGGTTTCAGGTATTTGGTATTCAGTTAAGCGGGGCCTGCTACTTTGCGCTGAGGTAGTCTAATTTTTTTCAGTCCCATTTTTATATAAGAAAATATTTACAAGGAAAACCGCTTGACACGTAAATGCAAGTAAAACTGCGGCTTATGTCAGCTAATATATCAAATCCGCCTTATGCGTTAGGTATGAGTCACCGAACCCCTTCCCGTTCCTCTCACGACGAGTAAGTTCTCCTGAAACTTTCAATTTTTTGACTCACTATTTTGAGAACAAAAGAGGGATAAGTACAAGATGGCTCTCACAAAAAATTATCAGATGTAAATTTTTATGCTCCAAACGGCCTATGAACATAAAAAAGCAAGTACAAGGCTTTATAGGGTAGTTTCCACAAATCACCTTAAGAGTGTTAGGACTAACAGCGAAGAGATGGATAAGGAAAACACCCGCATTCTTTTTCACTCTTAGGCCGGATTTATATTACGGAGGTAGAATTCTACGGACACAGAAGTAGAAATTATAGTAACCTAACCGCGTTTAAATGATGGCGTTAAGTTAAAATTCCGACCTTCTTGATTTGAGACTCAGTGTGCCGAGCGTGGGGTAGTGGGCACCACGGATGAAGGGATGTTCGGCCTACATTGCGCCAAAAAAAAAGACGGAAGGTTTGTTACATCCCCAGGGGGACAGGCATACCGAGGGTTTGTGGGCAACGATTACTTTTTTCATAATTTTGATAGCGGCCAGCGCGATACAGTTGCATGTATCTTTGATTGTCGCAGCAAGCGGCAATAGGCCATAAGTTCGGCTTATTTCGGTCTAACCTTTTACACGTTATCTTTTAACCTTTACCATATGCCACGTTAGGCGTATAGAATGTGCTCCGCACTTTTTATAGGGTTTGAGAAACTTTTCCCTTCAGAGCCTTTCGCAGAGGTCCATGTATTCCTTAATTTCACGGTGACAGTCCATACAGCCATGTCTAATCAACTGGGTGAAACAGCTGGAAACGAACTCTCGAATTTCCGGATTGATTTCCTTTGCCATTTCTTAACCAAATGTTTCTCCCAATAGTTCAAATCGACCAGGAGACACTGACGAATGATCCAATGCCAAGAAAAAAATTCTTCATTCCTAGCAAAATAAAAACAGAATTTGTTTTCGCATGGAATAGGCAAAAACTATTTGGATTCCCATCAAACGTGTTACGAGCCCGCCACACCGCGCATGGACGCTCCCGCGCCGAACACTGACGCGCTCACGGTACCCACACCGTCAGCTGGCTCCACCCGCCGGTGGTCAGAGAACGAGACGAATAGAAAGTATACTCTCTTCATTTTAGAAAAAAAGAAAAATCTTTCATTTCTTCAAAAAATTACTTTCCCTGCATCCGGAAGCGCGTAGAAACCATTAGGTTCTTCTCACCACATTCTAAAGAATTTAGGCACGGCCAAGCGTTGTTACGTGTCGGACATGTCTGAGTTTCCCTTTTAGGGTTGGCTCCCTGGACAAAATAATTCGTGAGTGGAAAAAGTACCGCGAGTATTTCCCGCTTGGTTCTTTTTTTCCCCTAAACCTATTCGCTCAAGGAAAAAATGGATCGATAGAATCCATTATTTACCTCCATTCCGATGGCTACTTTAACGCTTCGCTTGAGAAGCTGAGACCAGATGGGATTAAGGCTTTGACTTTTTCAATCCTAAAAAAATCGGATGTAAAGGCTCTGTTCAGCAATTTCCTTCGAAGCAGTAAGGTGTTTCACTGCTACTTTCTTCTGCCTGAGCCATTGAGACTCCACTTGGAGCGATACAAAGGAGCGCCAAGGGAAGGCATTTGGAGCGATCCTGTGAAAACCCTTTACTCCTTTCGCCAAGTACTTGAACCTGCAATGGGGGACACAGAGAAAAACTACAAAACTGGTCTTATTTTCATTCCTGTTGGGGAAAAGGAGCGCTACACCTTTCTTACCTGCGCTGGTCAAAAGGAGGTCGCTGCTTTTAAGGACTTTCTCCACCCTTTTCAATCCAAACTCTGGTTTTCAATGCTAGGCTTTGGCTTTGGAAGTGTAGCTTTATTCTCAAGCCTCCTTCACTTTCGTCGTATTCGAGACTCAATTTCATTGATTCTGATTTCGACGCTCTTGGAGAGTCCCATTGGGATCTCCAAGGCACTCGGCAAATACACCGCATTTAACTGCTTTTTTGCTGGGTTCCTACTGGCTGCTACAACCATTTCTACAGGATACAAGGGAGTTCTCATAACGGAGCTTGTCAAACCACCAGAACGAACAAAAATTGACTCAATCCACCAAGCTCTGGACCAAAATTTCAGCATACATTTTGAAGAAGGGAGGTCAGGGGGTCGCTGGCGTGAGGAAGGATGCAGGGCACCTGGAGGACTACAAAGCTATCCACAAAGTAAGCCCAAAAATTTTCTCGAAAAAGGACAACACGACGCTACAGCTTCTGTGTTTGCCAGGTTTTAAGTCAAAACTATACGTGTGATACATTTTTATAATTACGAGACTAAGCCCTTTCGATTGATGTATCGCTTGAGGTCAATGCCCCATTTTCTTCCCTTACCAAAGTAGGAGGTACCGATGAGTACTTACTATCGGCCAAGTTTCTTACAAATCCATCGGGTAGAGGGAGGTGGCTTATAGGCCCTTTGACTTCTCCTTTTCTCAGGTTTTCGAAATTCGAAAAAACGACTCTGACATAAAAACGAGAAGATGAGGCTTGGCAGAATTGACATGCCCATTCCCATAAGCGACTTGCCTTATCCTTTCTCAAAGATTCTTCAAGAAACCATAATTTAAGAGAAAATGACTAGCACTTGACGAAACTTGGAACGGATTCATCCGGCCACCCTACCTCACGATTTTTCGAACTATCTTAGCATAATTTACCCTATAGGATTTCCCCATAACAGTTCAAAATTCCCGCGCTAACCAAACACACCTAACAACATAGGAAATTGTAATACTTTTGGGGGACGTATACTAGGACTAGTATACTACACAATTTTTTTCGTTTCCATCCAGAAAACCCCCTGTATGACGTTTGCTGAGCGGCTTATTTCATACTCAAGGCCACTAGAGTACCTTATGCTCTTCTTTCATGGAAATATGGGTCAGTTCAGATGCCACAGCATTATCTATCCCCAACGCTGAGGATAGAGCAAAAGGGGTGAAAATGGTGGGGATTGTTGCCAAACTAAAGAAAACATTTATACAGAATACAGTTACCAGAATACCATATCAGTTTGCAGTTGCAGGGGTGCGATTCCACAATGAGTTAGCGTTGAAATGATAGGGAAACAGAAAGGAACAAAATTCTTTGACCCTGTTATAATCCAACTTGCTGAAAAGAAGGCCACCCTTATGTTGCTAAAAGAAATATTTTTGAGAAACAGTAATAATTACTGTTTCTCAAATAGCTAGTTATTTTCTTTCGAATTATTCGAAAGAAAATAACTAGCTATTGGCAAAACTTCATTGTTGCCATCGGATTCATCCAACCACCTTATCACTATGCTTTTCAGGTAAGAATCCAGAGTTTAGAACAAAGACGTTTGCTGAGCGGATCATTTCGAGCTCAAAAGCGGTAGGCTACCTCAGACTCTTCTATCATGGAAACCTTAGCCAGTTCGGCTGGTTCATACACAACGTTTACACCGCAGATCGGGATAGAGAAAACGAGATGAAAACAGAGGGGATTGTTGCCAAACGGGAGAAAATAGTTGGGAAAGTGATGCAGCTCCTCCGACCCGCACCCTGTAATTTCACTGCGGAATCTGCTGTTCTTACTTGCGGGAAATCTCTTCTAATTCACAACGAGTCTCATATCCAGGACATTCTATTCAGAAACAAATATTTGAAAAACTACTACGGAGGGACTTACGAACTTCCTTTCGGAAGAGACACGTTTCCTGCACAAGTGAAAACCGTCATCATTCAACCTGAACACCAGTTTCTCTACCAATTGCTACTTAGGGATGGAAGGAGTGCACTTGAAATGGGTATTTTACAAAAAAGCGATAAAGAAATCCGTGAAAAGGAACAGCAACAAAAGATGTTGGAATTCAGAGCAATCCTCGGCAGCACCTTCAATGACCAAATAAAGCTGGACCTCACTGAGCCTCAGACAAAAAATCAAAGTTATTTTCTACCTCTGTGGAATTGGGCTACTTGTAGCTTTTCTTGTAAATTCTTTGGAAAATCTTGCAGGATTTATTGCACTCACTCTAAGATACGGTTAGCATAATTTCAACTTTTCAGTTGTTTAATTTTAAGGAAGACATTTAAAAGGCAGAAAAAAGTAGTGGTATATTTTTAGCCAATGCAGGTGAAGCCTAGGTGGTAGTGGAGCTTGTCAGTAAGGCTTCTTCAAAGTGGCACTTTCAATAAATTAAATTATTTACTACACTAAGCATTTGTGATGTATATTTTTGATCGAAGCAAACACTTAATGTTGGTAAGGATTCAAATAAATTGTTTGCCCTTACAGGGGCTCATCGAAACATTCTTTGGATAGGGGTGTTGAAATTTCCCTAAAATAGCCTTCGTGGAAAGCAATGCAGTGCTACAAGCTGTGCTACAGTATGCTATTTATGAAAGCAGAAAAAGCAAATCACAAGGCCAAATAAAAGTTCCTCATGCTTTCTTTCTGATTGGATTGTAGTGCGTCCAGTTCTACAAGCGAGGGACAACAACAGATTAAAATTCTTGCCGCTGTCGCTTGATAATGGTTACGGAAATTGTCTTTCGAAATATTGGTATTTTTAAAAGCTGCTTTTGATATGGTTATTTGTAGAAGAATGTTAATATCGGAATCTTTAGAGTTTTTTATTTTCGAAAAATATAAAAAGTAAGACTTTTTTGTGCATTTTTTTTTAAGTCGTAGTATGAATGTATTTTTATTTTCTACATCAAGGTATAGATCGTTGATTTACCAAACTAAAGAATTCGTTTCGGAGGTCCAAAATGCTTTCCGCTCACTTAATCCTTAACCGTCACCGAAAAAATCCTGTTCTGCACCTTCGGCCGTTGAATTCAGTTCCGTCCTTTTTACCCTCAAGCTTTAGCGGAGAGGGTATAAGGATCTTGCGCGCCGTCCGTCCGTCCGTCCGTTCGGCCGTCCGCCATGCTATAATGCCAATGAGCAGTAATATTCCCAATGAGCAGTAATATTCCCAATGACAGTAATATTCCCAATGAGCAGTAACTTTCCCAATGACAGTAA
>JABASM010001543.1:0-14008 GCA_019776545.1 Brachystomella parvula | reverse complement strand
TACGAATTAGGCACGACGCGGATCTCTACTGAGCAAATTCCAACACGGAAGGCGCTGGAAGTAAGTAGAGGATAGTTGCTCCAATGTTTTGGGAAAATGTGGCCGGCGCGGCGTAGAATTTCCGCTAGTAAGGTCTAGTACCATAAATCCGAACTTCAACCTGTCGTCAACCAGTCCCTGGTTGACGCCTGGTCGACGCCTTACCACACAAAGAAAAGCCTGAACCAGGCGTCTGCGAGAAAATGGTTGACGGCTGGTTGACGCTTCACCGTGCATAAAAAGTCGTGAACCAGCGTCAACCTATCCCTGGTTGACCCGGGGTTCACGGTTTATTTGCTTGCTGAGGCGTCAACCACCCGTAAACCAGGCATACAAAGCGTCAACCAGGCGTCAACCTGGAGCTGGCTGAAGGCGACTTCCCATGGCAGCTGCAGCTGATTGCAGGTGCTTCTTTTTCTGCGGGAGAAAGAATTTGCAGAAGAAATAAACCGTTAAACCGGAGTGTAACAAAGGGGTGAAACGAAGTGTTTGCGTTTGTTGGGACTAATTTTACCCTTTCATGTCAAACCTTATTTAATTTTTGCGTTGAGTCACCAAGAAAAGACATCAAGCACATAAAGAACGTTTTCGAAGTGAGGGAAAGCGTTTGATTTAGTAACGCTGGTAACACACTCGTTGCTGAGTTGAAGACAAGAAGATTCGGTTGCGATTTGCCTCTGTTTGGCGGCAAGTTGAAGACGCAGGAAGAATCCGTCGATTTCATAGCTCATGAGCGAGACATGCAGGCACTTTATGTGCGCCTGCTGAGCTGTTTGGGAACAGAAGCTAGCAGCTAGTGAATTGCAAGTGCAGTGGTAGTGTAGTGTATAGCATTGCTCCAAGGATGAAAAAATTTGCTGTGAGAATCTCTTTCCATGTATTTGCTTGTTGTATATCTGAATTGTAACTTGCAACCTAGCAGGTAAACATTTCGTAGTTCAGTTTAGGCTGGCGTTAGAGCGTTTGACATTATTGCTGAGGTTAGGTGGTTGACATTTAGTGAGGTTTTAAGTTAGACGTTAGGGAGTTTCAAAATATTTGATATTTCATTATTAGGAAAAAATCTGACAATAGGGGTTTTTAGATTTCAGGGCGTTTTTAAGTAAGCCTAAGAATTCGGCTCATGTGGTCCATAGAAACCTATAGTCCGCCATGAGCCAAATCCTTAGGCTTATTAATAGCGCGAGCGGTATTAATGCGAATGCAATGTCCGTCCGGCCGTCCGTCCGCACCTGCAGATCTCAGCAACGGTTAGTCAGATTGACTTGATTTTTGGTATGAGAGTTCCTTAGGGTCCCTAGTTGTTAACTGTTGAATATCTAAGCGATCAGTGAAGTTTTGAAAATTTTTGATTTTTTCCCCATATGTTTATATGAGGTTATGGTGCATATATGCATATGCTATGACCCCGTATACACCTTGTATGACTCCGTATGACCCCGCATGACTCCGTATGACCCCGTATGATTCCGTATGACCCCGTATGACCCCGTGGGTTTCGTGACTTACTCTTAAATGAGTAAATCACTTTCAAATGAAGTGACTTACTCCTAATAATGAGTAAATTACTGTTAAATGAGTAAATCACTTTTAAATGAAGTGAGTTACTCTTAAATGAGTAAATTACTCTTAAGTGAGTAAATCACTCTTAAATGAAGTGACTTGCTCCTAAATAAGTAAATTAGTCTTAAATGAGTAAATTACCCTTAAATGAGTAAATCACTCTTAAATGAGGACAGGTACGCCCGGTATACCCCCGTATACATCCGGTATACACCCATATACACCCGGTTCACCGGGTATACCCCGTTTAAAGCGCAGTCTACCCGGTTCACTCGCGCTATTCCATACATCTGGTTTGCCGGTTTATTTGAAAAAGGCTTGAATCTGAAACATGTAATGTCAAAGCCTAAGTTTTTTGGAGACTTCGGGTTCGGCTGAAGATGTCGTTAGAGGGTGTTGAGCCGAATGTTGAAAAATGTAAAACCGGATGTGGTTGTACGCTAGCTTCACACTTAACGTCCTGCTAGGCGTGTTTATGTAGTGTTGTGGCGGCTTTGATATGTTTTGATTTGATTTCAGTTGGGGTTTAGTGTTTGTAAGTTCAAAAGCATTAATCAGTTATTTGATTAAAGTAGTTGAATAACTTGGAGCTGTAAATTGAGTTCAAGTATGGAAGGCGGTAGCTCACCAAGTGGTGGGGAGTTTGGTACGCCGATTAAAAGTTCGGAGGAATCAGGAGACTTGACATCAGTGCCCTCCAAAAGGAAATTAGAATTTGACTTCTGGGAAGCGAATACAGACAAGAAGAAAAGAGAGGAAGGTACTGCTGAAACTACTCGGTTGGCTATCGGTGAAGTCAAAGCTGAAAAAGGGTGAGTAACGTAAGCTTAATTCCGTAAGTCGTAGCTTTAATGTGCTTTGGTCGTAGGATATCCAGCCACGTGCTTTTCCGGGTTACCTATAAATCTTTGCAAATAGCGACCCGAAACGAGCGCACTATGTTCAAGTTCATTGCAATGGACAACAGCGGGGAAATTGTAGTAATATGCTACACTGATGCGACCGCGAAATGGTTTGATATGATCCAGGTACATTCGTTATTCTTTTTTCAAGCTAAAATACCAAGTAACTGTCAGAATGAAAAAATTTAGCTAAACGAGACGTACAAGCTGGAACACTTTGATGCGAAAGAGGAGAATCCTGAGTACAGAAGTGCTACAGGTCACGGATTTGAAATCATTTTGAGCAAGGATTCCATCATCACTAAGGTGCCTGAGAGCTGCAAGGATATCCCAGAGATGAGTTTCAACTTTATCAGTATTGCGGAGATTTTGAAGAAACCTGATAACATCAAAGTGGGTAGGTGAATCATGCTACGATAGCCGCAAATGTGAGTTCAAAATTGTTGAAATGTATCTGTTGCAGATACTCTTGGCATTTTAGTGAAAATTTGGGGTACGGAGCCTGTGAAGAACACTGTGAAACGAGAGTTGACATTCACGGACACCACTAAGAGAATGGTATGGATTTCTAAATATTCTATTTAGAGATCAAACTCTACTATAAGATAATTTCAGCTTACAATAGCGGTTTGGGGCAAGGAGGCGGAGAAGTTTGAGCATGAGCTGTACACGATTTTCGCCATCAGGAATGGTTGCACTTCATCCTTTAAGGGAGCTAAAACGGTCAACATCTACTCAGGAAGCCTGCTTTGGGTATGTTTCATATATTGTTACTATTAGTTTTTTGGGCAGGTGTTGACTGAAGATTAACTTGCAGGGGGATCCAGAGCTTGAGCAAGCGAAGGATCTGGAAAATTGGTTCGAGCGGAACAAGCCCAAGCAGGCTTCATGT
Organism: Brachystomella parvula; assembly: GCA_019776545.1. NCBI lineage: Eukaryota > Metazoa > Arthropoda > Collembola > Poduromorpha > Brachystomellidae > Brachystomella > Brachystomella parvula. The sequence continues at coordinate 10,612 of JABASM010001543.1, read as the reverse complement.
GAATGAAAAACTATCGTGGTGAAGATAGTACTGCCTTTTCTCAGAAAATGTAAGCAGCTTGAATTCGCTCCTATCAGGTGACGTAGAATTCCCTTGAATGAAACAGGTTAAGTTTATTTTTCAGTTCTTTTTTTTTGCCAAGAATGCAAACAAAGCTCGTTTTGCTTCTCTACTTAATATTTTTTGTAACTTAATAAACTAAAAACTATTCTAAAACAGAAATACAGTTGAAAATTAACATGTGCGGAACGTCTCATACACTTTTATATTTTTAGCTGGGTTTTGTTAGAGCTAGGACGGTTTATTCCGGTTACTGAAAAAAAGAAATGAAAATTATACATTTTTACGTTTTTTGTTGGTATAAACCTTTTCTATTTAACTCTCATTTTCTCTCTCACAATTTATGTGTTAATGATACAACTATTTAGGCCAAATGATACAAATTGCTTTGTGGTAGCTGAAATAGGATTCATAGTACCAGGCTTCGATGGCAGCAACATTTGAAAAGCAAACATCAATTTTTGATCCAAAGTCAGTTGAAGGGCAGTTGGTAGGAATTTTTGAGACTAAGTTATTCCGTTCGAATAATCGGACTAACCTTCGACCTTCGGGCTTCATAAGGTCAATGTTAGCATCCCCGAAGGCTAAGACGTGTCCACTGAGATGACTGAGGACTTCCTCCAGTTTATCCAGGAAAGATGGCTTCGGGTACTGCGGAGATTTGTAAAACATAACCACGTGCGTTGCGGAAACGAACCAATGGAGGATGAGGTGGTGACCAGAAGCGCTAGTATCCATGTGTAGGACAATATCTGAGATCGTGATTTCTGCTTTAGCCAGGAGCAAGCTTCCTTCAGAATTACGCTGTCCCCTGCAGTTTTTCCTGAATACAGTTTTAAGTCCTGGAAAATCCGGAACAGAATCTTTCTCCAGAAGCCACGGTTCCACGAAGGCAAGTGTATTGCTAAAAAGTAAATAACAGAATTCGACGTCAGATCATTAGGTTTGATGAGTTATTTTTTTTTGCTGGGGGTCTGAAGACGTAGGAAGTCTTTGGGTACGTTTAAAACAACTGTATCGAATTTTGGGTAAGATTTCTCTACCATGTTTTAAGCTATTTAAGGAATAGAGATTCTGAAATTCAACCGCATAATTTTGACTCACTTCCTTCAGAGCTCCAGGTGAAACAAATATATTGTTATCGTTAAAGTAATATATCCTTAAAGTTTCCATAAGGGTAGTCACCTGGCCATTGCGCAATGGTCTGCTCTTATATCCTCGGCGTGGGCTTTGAATGACTGGATGTTTTGAAAATATATCTTCTCATACTGTTGACCGTAGTCCTGAAGGAATCGCATCGAAAAGTTGAATCCTGAGGACCTGAGCTTTTTCATTTCCAGAGATACAGCGTCGTCATCTGCAGGGGTTGAAGGAGGTGTGAATTCGCCATAGATATGGAGGCCTTGTTTGGTAGTGGGACGACTGCATGCAACGTAGAGTTCTTCTCTTGTAAGCCAGGATCTTCTTGTTCTCTTCCTTGGTGAGTCATCGTCTTCGAGGTACCGTTTGACAGCTACCACTGACCCGGTGTGGGTTGAACCTTGGCTTTTTGCAATCGTGGTCCCATTGGCAGCGACTAGTGGAATTTGAGTCCGAATTATTTGCAGCCCATGATGCCGTCCAGTTTTGCTGAGGTTGCGTGTGATACGATCTACAGCCACGAGGTTTGGGTCAATGTTGTTTTTTCGCTGATAGGCATTGGTTTCGGTGCGTTTGTGCATACCAACCAATGGGTTGTGAAAATGCATCCATGCTCTGCTTGGTTTCCTGCTTTCAAGAGATGAATACTCAATGAATTTTAATGTACCTGTGGACCCGTTGAATAAGCCATCCTGAACGTCCACGTTAGTGCCTACAAAATACTCTGCGTCAACTTTCAGATATGTCTGATAGGGAAGACCGTCAGACTGCTGCGCTGTCAGCGTTGTGGCATATTCCAGAAGTTTTCTTTTCTCAGCCTCACTTGCTGAACCTGAAAACACAGCAACGAGAATTAATTTCTTATAACTATTCAAGTTGTCATAACATGAGACCTTGAATTTTGTCGTGAGCAGTTGACATTGCACCGTCAGTACTCAGAGTTTCGTGCACTTCAGAATTGTACTTTCCACATTCTGCATTCGTTTTGAACAGCCAGATAGCATTCGCTGGGGGTTGATTATTTTCAGAAATTTGGCATGTTCGAAGAAGATCGACATCGTCGGAATCCATTCTTCCTTCGGCCATATTATTTAGAGCTTTGCAGAACTCCCACTCACCGTGTTGTCTCATAATCTCTGTTAACTCGAAAAGGTGAAAAAGCTCCCAGAGGTAGTTGCCAACGAGAACTCCGCGTGGAATGTGGGTGGGTACTTTGAAAACATGCGACCCACCAATTGGTGGGAGCTGGCGTAAATGTCCCACGACAAGAAATGACCTCCCTCCGAACGCTTGTGGGGTGTCATATATCTGACGCAACCTTTGATCAATGTCATAAAGTTGCCTTACGCTGACCATTGAAATCTCATCTGCAGGAAAAATAGATCAGTAGCTCCGTCTTAATTTGTGCCATTTTTTTACCTATGATAAACAGTTTGACTCCTTCCAGCCTAAGCCTCAGCGTATTCAGGATTCCAGCTTCCAGATCAACGAGCCCAGAGGCTGACTGTGTAGGAGGAAGTCTGAACGCGCAATGTAGGGTCATTCCAAAAACGTTGAAGGCTGCTTTCCCGGTTGGAGCTGACACTATAACGCATAGTTTGTCTGGGTTGGTATTTGGGAGCCTGAATAAGCGTAAACAACTTTGAGTTCATAATTTCATTTCTAATGCATTTTACTTACTTTAAGCAAAATCTCATGTAGCTTTGAACTACTGCAGTGACTGCATGACTTTTGCCGACACCAGCACCTCCGCTTAGAAAATAAAAGAATGGAGTACTTTCGGATTTGAGGTTGTGAAGTATGTTCAGGACAAAACGACGCTGTCGTTCGTTTAAAGATCTCATTATTTGAAGGTAGGAACTCTGTTCGACGAGTTTAGGAGGTAAAAATTGTTCCACCTTTGGTGCTGATGGAGAAACGTCATCGACGATGAAGTCCTTCCTGTAGTCTTCTGCTTCTACATGTTCGTCATTTTCGACTATGGTTTCATCGGTTTGATTTTGCACCTGTTCTGTTTCAGCATCATGCAACAGTTCATTCAACATGCCATCGTCGATATTATTGTTCCAATAGAACGGTTTTGCGTTGTTTTTGATTAAGTCTTGGTGTTCTAAGGCTTTCGAAATTGGGTCAATGTTCAGGAGTTCCTGACCCTCATCACGCCAAGGGACAAAAAGCATCAACTGCTCCCGATAATAGTTTTTTGGATCCTCCTGTTTCCCGTAGTGACGGAACCTGATGATTTTACGGACTGTGCGTTCTTGTACAGAGCCACTGTTATCTTGCAACCCCAGTTTGACTGCTGCTTTACGCCCTCGTTTTGATGAGTTTAATGCTTAAAAGAAACAAATAAGAGCGAATCAATTGTTTTTTTTCCAAACCATTTGCCAAATAGTAATTAATGGCTGATTTCCCTTAGCGACCTCGAAATGACTTTTCTGGAAAATTCCAAGGCTGTTATCGTAATTCACGCTGAATTTCTCGTCTGGCAGAGTTAGTATCAATTCATTTTGGAAGGCACGCTGAGTTACGGTATAATGATCTCAAAAATCTCAAAAACCGTTGGGGACGCCGTATGAGTAAAAACCGCCGGAGTAGAATGTAATTCCGCTGTTTCAAACTGGAATTTTTATTTTCTTATCAACTCTGAATTTTGACTCTTAATACAGGACAAAAAAATGACAAACGATAATTGAGGCCAGAAACATTTTTTTTTCCAGCAGATTTTTCTCCTACGGTGTCCGAACGAACTCTTACTTGCGTAGAATGAAGTGAAAGTTTCTGTGATAGGCTGGGAATTTGGCCAAGAAATAAATAAAATTCAATTCCAGGTTAATTTTCAGCTTTCGCAAATGCTGGCAATCACCCCTTACTTGTGCTAGTGTTGCTGCTTGCTGTGTTCGCTGGTGTGGTCGACCCTCCAGCAATGCTTAGCACTTGGTCTGCATCCTCCTCACTCGAATCTAACATGTAAAGAAACCATAGAATAATTTTTTGCAAATTAGAAGGATACCATCATGATCTATACTAAAATTCACGTTAGCAAAAGTTCACCGTCAATTCATGTTGGGAAGCATTTTGAATTTCCACTTCATTGAACTGAGAAATTTCCAAAAGCGCTTGGGAGCCGTGTGAGAAAAATCTGTCGGAGTAGAACTTGGGATCATACCCTAGGACAAAGAATTCCCAACGCCTAATTCAGATAGCATTCTATTTTAATACGGCAGATTTTTCTCACACGCCATCCCAACCGGTAATGGAGATCTATGAATTCGATCGAGCGGTAATTAGGATTGTTCGCAAACTGAACTGTCAATCAACTCTTCCTAACGTAAAATTCAATGCTGGTAACGATGGTGGCCTTGGAATTTGCAAACATAAATTCATGAGAGGCTTTTTGAGCTCGAATTGCAGTTTTCGCAAATTGTAGTAATTACAGCTTACTTGTGCTTGTCTGGCTAGTGGCTGTGTTTGCTGGTGTGGTCGAAGCTCCAGGGATGTTTAGCCTTTGCTCTGCACCCTCCTCACCCAGCCCTAACATATATAGAAATAATTAACTTGGGGTTGTTAGCAACATAATCATGAAAATGAAAAGTCACCTTCCTGATTAGAATTTCTGATTTTTGGGGATGCGTTGAAGTTATACATCGAAGCAAAATCAGCAAGACACGTTTCTTCCAGCTCATATGGCCTTTTTGAGTAGTGGTCGAGGAGGCCTTCTACGCATATATCCTGGCTGTCGTCTTGTAGTTCTTCCAGCTCTTCTCGAGGCTTGATATACCGAATTCGCTCTTCGGGCTCTCCCGTGTTGATAAAGATTTCAGTTCTGCTGCAATATGTGTTACTGATTCCTAGTAAAAACGCAGCAGCTTCCTGGGCAGAAATTTCTGACCCGTTGATGAGTACGCTGGCAAACTTCTTGAGTTTATCCCGAACTGCAACGTTTCCTCGGCGGACATCTTGATCCAACGCTTGAAGCAATTTGGACACCCCGCCATCTGACTTGAGAATGTATCCCACGCAGTATTTTGCGCAGGAATAAATGTCTAGAATGAACTGTACATCCATGTTGGCTCCCCAGGCTTCAAGCAGTTGGCGGTTGTAAGGGTTGATGAAGGCAGCGTTTGTGGCCCGTTTTAAAAACACAGTCTGCCTTTTTATTGAACTGCGGACAGCCAGGAGGTAATCTGCGTGATTCGTGTCAAGTTCTTGAAGAAATCGCTCATACGGTATGTCTTCTTTATAGCTTCTTCCCATCTGATTCAATTTTTCTTGTACCGTCCTGTACAATTTTTCCGCCTCTTCAACTTCTTTTTTTCCCCAGCAAGATGGGATTGGTTGAAGAATCAGAGTGTTTTTCATTGGAGGCTTTGGAAATCCAAATCTGCACGTTTGCCCTTTTCGAACTTTTTTTTGGCATGTTTGGGTATGCTTGTGCAGTTGATAGGAGAGCAGCTTTTCCATGTTACCTTCTTCACATCTGTCACAAGTAATGAACTGGTCAATTAGTTGAATGCATTTGGTATGCGATTCTGGGTCTCCTTCCACGAAGACAGGTGCATCTTTCAGCCAATACAAACCATGGGAATGAGGCGATCCTCTCATTTGGAATTCTAGACGGCTGAAGTAATCAGTCATTGTGAAGGGTGCGAAAATATTTGCTGCTGGAGTAAACAGAAGCTTCAGAAGAGTCCTGTATCGGTGATCAAAATGTCGCATGCACGTGACTGGATCAGATCGCACGAGCTCTGCAATTTTATGGTATGGTAAATTCTGCGCTTGCTCTTCAGTAATTTCTTGGTTTTCGAGGAGTTTCATTAGCATAACCTGCAAGATTTGATTGATTAATAATCTAGATGGCAATTCGACACATGTTTCTTGACTTACGACAAGTTCAGTCCATTTCGTTTCAGCCGCAGATAAGGTAATGAAGAAGGTAGCATTTCCCAGTTGCCGAACCATGGCTAATACTTTCTTGGTTTTTTCCTTCCAATATGCTGGTGAGGATCTTAAGTTCTTGAATGCAGGGTAGCCGTCATCTTTTTCACGAAGGGATTGAACGAATCCTGGGGTTTTCACATTAGCAGCTGTCACGTTTCTCGTACCGACTTTTTTTCTCAGGCAGACTTGTACAGCGCTTACAACTTTCTCGTTGAAGGAACGTTTGAACGAATACAGAAGTTTGGTAGGGTTGCAAGCTCTCCTATCGTAGCGGCGGATTTCCGATTTTGCTATATCAGTGTAAGTGACTCGTACTCCTTTTTTGAAGATCCTTGGAACACCAGCGTAAATTGTCGGGAAGGATAACAGCTCAGCATGCATATCACGGTGAAGTGGTATAGGGATTCTTCCTTCGGCCGGTGCAATGCGAATTCCCAGTGCATCATCTGTTCGGAATATTAACGTCTCGTCTACTCCAACAGCCGTGCTTTCGCCTACATCTTCTTCCTCCACATCGGTTGTCGGTATTGCTACAAGGTAACCCAAAAAAACTTGTTGAAAAATTGATTCACCTAAACACCATCTTTAATTTACATGTTTTCTTACTTATTCTGGGGTCTTCCCCTACATTCATCTGATTGTCAACCAGTTCCACGGAGTCGTTTCCATCGTTTGCGTCAGCCGGAGAGAATTCGACTGTTTCGTCTGAAATTAAAACTTTTCAATTATAGTTTTCTTTCATACGACATTTCCCTAAGCAAAAATCCCTAATCTTGGAATCTTTAATTTATGCAACGCATTATTGTGAACTTCTTGTTTGAATGAAATCAAACTTGTTGAAAAACTGATTCACCTAAACACCATCTTTAATTTACAAATTTTCTTACTTATTCTGGGGTCATCTCCTACATTCGGCTGAGTTTCCAGAAGTTCTACGGGGTCGTTTCCATCGTTTGCATCAGCCGGAGAAAATGCAACTGCTTCGGCTGAAAATTAAGGCATTTCAGTTTTACTTTGCTTTCATACTATATTTTTCTAACAAAAAATCCCCACTAAGAGATCTGTAAATTATGAGGGCTTTGCCTGGTTCTAAAAATTACGTGTTTGCCTTCTTCTTGTACGACAGAGCTATTACAGGTAGCCAAACCTTACTAACAGCATTTAATGATACGTTTAGGGGATGTTATATATTCAAATTGAAATCTGGTAGTTTTTTAGAATTACGACTTCAAGCCCGTTTTGATTGACTTCTCACTTCACGGGATTATTTTAGTCAGCTGAAGTAGCCTCGGAAGTTCAACTAAAGTGAACCATTTAAAAACAAGTTGTTAAATATGTTTAGGGCCCTACATTCTAATTTCCAGAATTATTTTAGGCAATTGTCTTCCCCTAACCACTAACGCTATGATACGGTTCTGCCGCAAATTCAGATAAACTGCAACTTAGTACAGCGTGTCCCTAGAAGTTTTTGACCGTGATAATTCTTTACATTTCGAATGCAGAAACTAGTTTCTCATTTGTATTATGGCAGGACGACTTTAGCTATCACTGCATCTATTAACCTAAATTAATTGTTTCAGTATTTCCTTCGAAATACATATTGAGTCAATTGAAAAAGCTGCCACAGGTCAACAACTTCTGGGACACCCCGTACATCTGTGAACATGGTAAAATTTGTAAAAGTTTCTGAATGTTTCCATGAATACAGTGTGATAAGCTGAACGTACCATGAATATCGTTGTACCAATCGTCACATAACACAACAGCCTCTGCTTTGTAAAGTTCTGTGTTGACTAAGTACTTCGCCGCCTCGGAGACTTTGTGAGGTCGTATGGTTTCGTACATGTATGGGTACCTGTACTTCATTCTTCTCATAAGCTGGACTTGAATAGTGGACGTCTCCTCAAATCTTCGTGGTATGGTCCGAGCACAAATGTCCAGGTCGTTTTCCACGTTGACGACATTCCCGTATAGTGCAGATTGGCGCTCCACTCCTTTCAGCCTAATCTGCATGAACGGAAGCCTGACGGAAACAAGCCTTTCCTCAAGAGCAGTGAGGCCCTGCAAAAATTAAAAAACCCGTTATGATCAACTTTTAAGTCTGCCTTTGAGGGTGAGGATATTGAGCCTACTCGTTATTGATGTTAGGGAACTATTCAATCAATATTTTTTCAATTCAATGTGATGGAACGAATAAGAGGAAGCTATGCGAGGTCAAGCCAAAGCGAATTTTCCGAAAACGTTATTTAAAAAAGTTGTGCAAATGCTTCATAAATAATCCCAGGAAAATTTGACGGAGAGGAGGGGAAGGATTCGTCAGCGAAAATTAGCCCTCCTCCTTAAGCAACTAATTGCAAGCAGGGAAAATTACCTTGAGAACAGCAGGAACGCTTGGAAAATCAAATCCGTTTGACAAGGAGAGTCTTGGGACTCGTGGATTAGCACTGCAAATTGATTTTTTGCATGTCACGCACAGGCGATGTTGGGCTTGGTGCACGTGGATGACTTTTTCAACTACGTCTTCAGGGACTCCACGAGATCGGAGTGTACTTTCGCTGGTTAGAACGGTGGATTTCTCATAAAATAATCCGCCGCAACATGAGCAAATGTAGGTTGGAGCTTCTTTAATTTTTGCCTGGAAGAGTTGGACTAGCTCCTGAAGCGACAGTCTACACAAACCCCGACCTTTCCGTGCAGCAGTGTCCGACGCTTGCTCTGCTGCTCTAATTTCCGGGTCAATTCTTCTTGTCGTACGATCTAATGTGTCTGCTTCCTGCTCTGCTGTTCTGACTTCCGGGTCCAGTCGTCTACTCCTGCGGGCTGATGAATTAGAAGCCTGCTCTGCTGCTCTGACTTCCGGATCCAGTCTTTTACTCCTACGAGCTGACGAATCAGCAGCCTGCTCTGCTGTTCTGACTTCCGTTTCCAGTCTTCTACTCCTACGAGCTGATGAATCAGCAGCCTGCTCTGCTGTTCTGACTTCCGTTTCCAGTCTTCTACTCCTACGAGCTGATGAATCAGCAGCCTGTTCTGTAGTTCTGACTTCCGGATCCTGTCTCCTAGCCCTACGAACTGATGAATTGTCTGCCTGTTCTGCTGCTCGTACTGCTGTATTGCTTCTCGTGACTCTACGAGCTACAGTGTTCGCTACCTGCTCATTCGCCCGATATGTACGGTCTCGACGTTTACTTGTCAGACGGTGCCGTTCTTCAACCTTTTTTTTGTCGTCACTTTTCTTTTTGCGTTTTGGCATTTTTAAACTTGATAAAATTTATGCGATGATGATTGAAAATGTTGCAAAAATATTGCTTTCTTTCTTTCACTACAACGGAGGAGATCAGGTCAAATTTGACATAGGTCAAATATGACATGGTAGGTCAAATATGACATGATAGGTCAAATTTGACATGGTAAAAACGGCAACATTCTAATGCGTACAATCTTAAGTAAACGGTAAATAAAACTTAGAAATGCGAGCACCTAAATACAATAAAACCAAAGCATTATGGTAATCCCATTCGGAATGAAGTGTTCAATCTTTTGAATCACTAAACTTACGGTTAATAATCCACAGATAGTGAGTAAAAATACGGAGTTTTGCAGCTTAATCGACTGACTCTTCAATCCAAAGCACTGTTTGCAATTTGGGCACAATCGAACCTCGCACATGTACGTCAACAACGACGTACCCGCATTCGCACATGTGCGACCACCAAAATCTTCGATCGCACCTCAATTTCCACGCTCGTACTCGCACATGTGGGCTGCGAACAGTGATCCAAAGTTTATGTGTGAGTATTTGTGAGCAGTGTCCGCACCGAACGCGTTCACGGTTAGGCGATCACGTTCGGGAAGGGGCGTTCCCTCGAGATTTCCGAGAAGCGAACAGTTCGCGTTCGCGTTCGCTTTTGCCTTTTAAAATTCCGAACGGTTCGCGTTTGCGTTGTTTAAATTAATGCACTCTCATACATCATTTCATATGCTGTGTTATATGGTTTACATTAATGACAGGCGAGTTATCGCAGATTGTAATTTAAATTTTTATACATATTCATCTTTAAATAGTGTTATTCTTCATTTATTCATTGAATCGAGTGCAAGTTCGTATATTTATTTTTTAAAACGATGGCAACATTGAAACATGTCACATTTGACCTGATCTCCTCCGCTGCAGTACGAGAAATTACTCAGAAATTAAAATTATGGTTTTCGCGGCGTTCTCCGGGGGAAGTCTGAGACGTGCATCAAAACCACAAGAGTTTGCAGCGTTTTAAATACGCTGCGTGGAAAGCGCTCAAGCTGCAGTGCCCGAATTCGAACTCAGTCTTTCCAATCTTACCTTCCACCTGTGTACCAAATTTGAAGAGTTTACGGCAAACCGTTCGCAAGTTATCGCACCAACGGACGGACAGACAGACAGACACCGCATAGAGTGGAAATAACGATCTCATAAAGGGGTTTCACCCCTTAA